>NQII01000316.1:669661-714069 GCA_002778355.1 Clitarchus hookeri | reverse complement strand
AAAAAACCTTTGTTGAATCAAACAAAGTTAGTCAGGTGCAACCATATTAATTGTTTGTATAGTGGAAATGAAATATGTTGTTGTTAAAAGCAAGTTACTTTTTTTTGTTCTCATTCGGTTGTCGCAAACAAAGTTTTGGTTGGAGCCACTAAAGATTTGTTTCACTCTGCGTACATTAGAGAGTTTTTGTTAATGTAAAAAAAATTGCAACCCCTACCAAGAACAGAACCTAGATAGCTCGTGATACGGCCTAGTAACCTCGGCTAAAGTCACTGTCGATAAATTAGACATTTTTTTAACTACATGGACTTTGAATATTCGACAACGTATGCAAATAATTTTTTCAAAATTCACAGCTTTTCTTTTTAGTTCATTGTTGGACTTGTTTTATTTTGATGTTTATGCCATTACAAATCATCAGTTAATACACTAAAACCCCGGTTACTCTCCTAATTGGCAAAAAATTACAAACAAATTATCCATCTGTATTTTCGTGCAAAGGCAATAAAAGAGAGGTCAAACAAATACATATATACAGTTCATTCAACGAAAAGTTTTATTGACAAATGAATATATTTTAGTCTGACACAGAGGTTTTGTTAATTCAAGCGTGTATCTTGTTAGATGGACAAAATTAATTTTTTTTTTTTCCAAATTTTGTTTAAGCAACAATCAATTTTTTTTGGCAACTAAATATAGTTTTGGCCCTTCGCAAACAAATATTTCGTTAACTGGAACAAACCTTTCTGTCAGTGTTCTTTGTCCGCACCATTAAACTGTTCTTGCTCCAAACATCCCCATACGTTAACTTAAAACAAATAACGTATTTTATAATAATGTGCTGTATCAAGCACACATTTGCTTGTTTCGGCATCATCAGCGTGTATTTAGTACACGCGAGCATTTCACGAGTACGTGATCAAATACTAATACTGCTTTCTTAAGTTTCATATACATCGTGGTGGATTTAATTACCGCAGACTAATTATTTGGTTTGAAATTGAGCAAATATTTAGCTGGCTGTAACAATCTGAAGTTGTTAGTACCTCAAGTGTTTGTAGAAACAATTTCAAATGGTTATATAACTTGATTTCATATAGTTGGTTGTACTAGATCGAGTTATGTGGAAGTCTTTGTTCGAAAACATAGCTCAAGAATAAGGTTACAATGTCTGTGACGATTAGAATATCTGTTGTACTTTTCGATATGAGTGGTAAAGCGTAATATTGGTATAAACGTTAAAGGCGATAATATCATTTAAAGTGAAAGCAAAAATCAAAAATGTAAAACAGAATAAATCCGTGTATGGGTTATGCTAATAGTAGAAAAAAAATGCGTGTATGGGATATGCTACTAGTAGAAAATAAATAAAGACGTGTATGGGCTATGCTACTAGTAGAAAATAAATGCGTGTTTGGGTTATAATACTAGTATAAATTAATTAATAAATTCGTGTATGGACTATGCTACTAGTAGAAAATAAATGCGTGTATTGATTATGCTACTAGTAGAAAATACATAAATAGGTGTGTGTGCTATGCTACTAGTAGAAAATAAATGCGTGTATGGGTTATGCTACTAGTAGAAAATTAATAAATACGTGTATGGGCTATGCTTCTAGTATAAAATAAATGCTTGTATGGGTTATGCTACTAGTAGAAAATACATAAATACGTGTATGTGATATGCTGCTAGTAGAAAATAAATGCGTGTATTGATTATGCTACTAGTAGAAAATACATAAAAACGTGTATGGGCTATGCTACTAGTATAAAATAAATGCTTGTATGGGTTATGCTACTAGCGGAAAATACATAAATACGTGTATGGGCTATGCTACTAGTAGAAAATAAATGCGTGTATTAATTATGCTACTAGTAGAAAATACATAAATACGTGTATGTGCTATGCTACTAGTAGAAAATAAATGCGTGTTTGGGTTATGCCACTAGTAGGAAATAAATAAATACGTGTATGGGCTATGCTAATAGTAGAAAATAAATGCGTGTATTGATTATGCTACTAGTAGAAAATACATAAATACGTGTAAGGGGTTATGCTACTAGTAGAAAATAAATAATTACTTGTTAACACGGTGCCCGTCGGTTGTTGAATAAATTTTCATTTTCTCCAAGCTAGCGGTCTGGCTTCTACCCTCATTCGTATCTTCGACTATTTATAATATTTACCAAACTGCGCATCACGACTCAACGTTACGCTAGCTTTGCGTAAATTGCGATTTCATTACACAATGCCTTATGAAGGAGTCCCCACACAAACCTTTTCTTCTTTGAAACGTATTGATTGTTTCACTTAACAAAATTTATTTGTTTGAGCGAAACAACAGAGTGGTTGTTTGTCATTACACGATTTTTTTTAAAACAATAACATTAATGTTACATGAACGAAATAATTATTTGGCACGGCTTTTTTTACATAATATTACGTTGACAGGAAACAACGTTGTATGTTCCAAGCATTCCTTTGATTCAGTGTCCACTTTGTCAGCAGATGTGACGAAACCACAGTTAAAAAATTCGTTCTCACAACTTTTTACATATGTATGGGGCTTGGATCACTATTATTACATTCATCTTAGTAGGGTTACCTATCACCTATTATAACAAAGGACACTCAAATTGGTACAGGAGGACGTTAGTTTCAACAGGAGGACAATGCAACGTCATCTTCAGCGCCGCAAATTATTTACACCAGAGAAGAATACATAATTTTTTTCGCATAACACTTAATCTTAATAAAGTCGGAAAATTTTTCATATTGAGACATGGATATTATAAGCAAACCATTTTCAAAAGTTCTGTCAATAGAATAAAATGTTATTCTCATTGAAGTTGATGTACATTACGAAAAATAAATACCCGGACGATAATTGTTTATAAGAATAGATTTCATTTACACAATACTGTTTAATACACACAAAAACACTGCAATAAGACAAATTAACCAGAATTAGAAATTAAAAAGGTAAACGTCAACATAATTTACATGGTATTTTCAAATAATAAATGGTCGTTTTGATGTGACTAACCATGTGAATGTTGGCAACACAGATATAGCCGGACATTTTAGATAAACACGAAAAATCCAGCCATACGTGAAAAAGTGCTTTAAAAAAAGAAGTGAGAGAGTTAGTGAAGAGATTTGGACGGCTCTTAACATCGAGGTCTTGAGAACCGATGATGGTGAAGCGAGGTGAGTATGGAGCAGCGCCGGAATGCAAGGGCGGGGGAAACGGGAGATCCCCGAGTAATCCCGCTGACCAGCAGCATTGACCAGCACGGTTACCACATGTGAAAAACCTGGGACAGACCCACCGGGAATAGAGCCCGGTTCTCCTTGGTGAGAGGCGAGTTGCCTAACCACTACACCACCGCGGCTCATAAAAAGGAGGACATGCCCTTATTTTGCCGGACATCTGATAATCCTGCCTAAGATATATATTTAATAACTATGATACATTTAACTGTGAGTTCTTTTTTTTAACAAATAAGATATATACTGGAAAAATGACTTGAAGCGAACAACAAATTGCTGTCCGACCACTCAATAAATGCTGTTTTTGAAATCAACATTTGAAAAATATATCTACACATAACTATGTACATACATGGCACAGTACACACTGATATGCAGGCGCCCTATTAAGTTGGCAGCGAAATAATAAAAAGTAGTTCGGCAACTTGACGTTGCATTGAGAATGTAATACTTAAATGTATGGCTCCTGAAGTCAAGTGTACTTTGTTTGATAGATATAAGAGCATGGATTTGCCTATTATTTACACATTCATTTTCTTAAAAATTCCACGGTTTCGATTGGATGGCGTATGAATATTGTGAAACGGTAATTGGCAATGTTAATTTTACTTATGGTGGAAGAATACAATATGACCAAAAAATTAGATCATAAGAATTGCTATCAAAAGTGCTTCATTAACCATGAGCAACTTATACTAATTTTTATACACCCAAGGCGAGAAACTCAATGTTAATAGCTTTTGGCAAATAACATTTTCGCCGTCATGTAAAACAGGTGTGCTATGTGTACCGTACATTCTACACTTGTATGTAAAAACACTTGATAATTGCAAATGTCATAAAATAAATTTGAAAAAAAAAAAAAACAGTTTGTATTTTGTTAGAACATACGTAAAGAATAAACTTTGTTATCTTTACTGGAGTGTAAAGTTAACGTAATATGCCCACATGTGTGTTTAGTATTATGTAATAAACCTGAATTTAGCAAACGGTTGTATTAACGGTTACTTCATTTAAATGTGGCAATGGAAATAACACTTTTCAGATGACGCTGTCTTTATTATGCCTTTGAACTGGTAAATGTTAATTTTTCACAAAATTAGTATGTTTATGAAAGATCAATGACATTAAAAATAAAATGCTAGCGAAATATTTTACAACGTTACAAAATACACGCATTTTTGATTCGTATGCAACATAAATGATTTTCTGAAAATTTTTGCAATGTCTGTACTAGTTTTTAACAACTTCTGAATTTTGTGCAGTCACTTGCAGTGCTTCATTGGAAACTACCCTTCTTCTTCCTTAACGGAGTAATATCCCTCCCATATTGGATTGATTTTGTTTCATCGTAGCTAAAATTTCATATAAAATATTTGAAAATGAGGTCTTTCGAATAAGGCATATCTTAACCAATATTTTTATTTCCGCCATATTTTGCCCATGTTGGTTTTTTTGTTTTATCAGTAAGCGCAATAATGATTAATTCATTGCTTATTATTTTTTAGTCTCTCGTGAGAAAATATACACACAAACCATTCAGACCCAGAGTACACAATTTTGTAGAAATTTTATTTTTGGCCGATGCTGTACACTGCGAGGCTCAATACAACGATCTTCCCTGCAGGTAACGGATTCGTAAACCTTTCTAATGTTTCAAAGTAATGAGTGGTTCATGTCATTCTAGCCGAGTACGAAGCCTACAGTCAATTGGTTGTGACAGCGTAACAAGTGTTGTGTCAATTTAAGTACAGCACTAATAAAAACATTTCTTGTTTGTAAAGCCTGGAGCCATAAATTAAGGTGGGTATGAAAGTGGTAAATCAGTCCACGATGGTTTCAAAAATTCACTAAAATAATATTGTATTAAAATAAAATACGCATTGAATTGTAATACCACATATTAACCCATTCGGACCCAGTGTAAAAAGCACAGGGAAATTATTTTTTCCAGTGCTGTACGGTGTGAGATTCAATTCTTAATTATCTTCCCTGAGGGTAATTGATTTGACAACGGTGGCACTGTTCTAGAGTATGAATAATTCGAATTTCTACAGCCTAACACAATGTCTAAAGTCAATTCGCGGTTTCTTCACACTTTCGGAATGTAACATCTGAAAAATCTCCCCATGTATGACGTGTTTGGTTAGTTCCAATATATTCAGAATATCACAAGCGCTTTATACTCATGTTAATATAAATGTATGTTATTTTTGGTTAAATTGAACTTTTACTTAATATGATATCTATATTATATTATTACATTTATAATTAATATGAATAAACACAGTGAGAAAGTAGGTATGTTGGTTATGCCTAATAAAAAATTGTTTTTTAAGCAAAATGTTATTTTACTGAGTGCGCACGAATGGGGTGCGCTGTCCCTTTGGTGTAATTTTCTACACTTGTTTAAGTTTAGTTTGCCAGAGGTGGAGTAATGTCCTGAAAGTACAACTTTAGCACGGATTCAGAAAAGTTGGAAGTAACCGTGAATGGACCACATTTTATTTGTCGCACCTGAAATCCGGTCTGAAATAGATAACAACGAGTCTCAAAAGAGATGCAAATGCGAATAATGTGGCATGGGTGCCGCCACCTTGACGGCACTGACGGCAGTATTGGCAAATCGCAGAGCTGACGCAGGGCACATGCGCGTGAGACACGATCAGCCTTGCCTCAGCCTCGGGAAGGGGATGGATCAGTTGTAGGAGGGGAGGGGGAGTCGCGCGCCTGCGCATATGGTTAAATGGCTTCGAGCGGGGGGTGAAGAGGGTTGGGTGCGATGGGGTAAAGCACCGTGAGCGGAGCGGAAGGGGGCCGGTAGCGGAGGGGAGGCGGGATGAGATAGGAGGGGTTGTGGTATGTGGACGGAGCGAAAAGGAGGGTGGGGAGCGGAGGGGAAGAGAGACGGCGCCTGCAGAGGGCGGGAGAGACGTCAGAAGCAGGCGTCGCGGCGCCCCCTTCAGTAGCACGTCGCCGGCACGCGGCTAGCGCCACGTCACCGCGGACTCGCGCTTCGTTCCGTCCCCGCCTCGACAACTACGCCTCCTTAACCACCCCCCCCCTTCCTTTCTCTGTCTTAAATGACTGTCTCATTAACCCTCTCCACGCCACGCCGTAAAAAAAAAAAAAAAAAAACCAAAACTAAATGTATGTCGTTCACCTATTGTTGTGCTGTGATCACAATAGCATAGGCCGTTCACGGTTGTTTGAGCACTTTTGTAATCAAACTTTGAATAATGTCACTGCCACTGCCTGCTTGCATCATAATGGGCGCACTTAGTGGCTTGCGCCCCGTAGAATTGGAAATGACGCGGAGGGAAAGTAGTTCCATATTTTAACGGTATATTAAAATTGCTATGCAATCATCTGTGAAAACTGAAATGATTTCTTTTTCTTTCGGGTTTTTACAATACATGATGTAAGAACTAGTAATTTTGTAAAACACGTACTTTTCTAATAATTTCACAGTTTCACTGGACCGACGCATAAATAAAGTGGACAGGCCCATGTCAATGTTAATTTTACATATGGGTAGAGTAATACGCAATGCACATGCCCACAGGTAGATATGATGATGGGTTTTCAGAAGTGCTCAGTTTACCGTGAACAGCCTACACCACGGGAAAACTAAGAATACGCAAGCGAAATGGCCGCGTGAACTGCAGCCACACACGCCAGCAAAATGGCCTCACCGTCCAGGAGCATGGCGGAATGTCGTTAGCCAATCAGCTCCTGGAGACCAACTTGCCAGACGGCAATCCAGCCAATGTCTCTTCGCAGTTTCTTCACACTTTTCAAATCAAACTTTTGAAGAAAAAAAAACTCCCCATGTAGGACGTGTTTGGTTGATTCCTAAATACGTAATACATAAGAAGCGTTTTATTCTTCTGTTTGATTCATAACACTTTCGTGTAAAGCAAAAGTCTTCCAACATATAATATCCCGTACATCAATTTGGTTGACTTTTGCTTCACGTGAAAGTGTTATAAATCAAAATTGATATTGTCTGTGTAGCCCAAGCTCCTGTATTGTTTTCACGTAAAAAAATCAAGTTGTATTTGGTTGACGAAAATTGGACTTCTACTTATATTTTATAGAAATTGTAATATTTCATTTACAATTATATTGATTAAATGTATGGAGAGAATATGTGTGTTTTTAATGTCTAGTAAGAAATTGTTCTCGTGCAAAATATTATTAAATTGAGTGCGCACGAATACGGTGCTTTTCCTTTCGGTGTAATTTTATGGACTTGGTTAAGCTTTAATTGCACGAGGTGGGGGGATAACCTTGAAGTATAACTTCAGTATGCCTTCAGAATAGTTGGAAGTAACCATAAAAAGACTATACATTTAACTTAACATTCAAAATTCTCCGACGATATATGCCTGACAAGTGTTGTGCTTGCCCACCAATATTTACGAGACAAAACTGACATGATTATTTGCCTTTCACGATTTTTAGATGCATGCACTGTTAGAAAAAAGTCTGTAATTGTGTTAGAGCGCTTAATATTTTGTTTCATTTGCGTTTTTTTTTTAAATCGGTTACAAAAAAAAGTTGTATTATATTTATGTACGTGTTTTACTGTGTATAGAAAATGTTTTGTCCTGTAGTGGAGTTTTAACATGAATAAACGAATTGCCACTCCATGAGTGGTTTGCCACTCACCTACTACTATTTTAAACTAAGTTGTATTGTGAAGATGGGGTTCTATACGCTTCAGGTATCATCGGCATTGTTCGTGTCTCAAAATCAAAGCCATAAGAATACGAAGAGCTTCCGTATTTTATATTTACGGATCTAATTTCCGTTATTCGTCATTAAGAAGTGCCTTTTCGTAAATTAACTCTACATCTCGGTAAAATTTTCCGTAAATCTACAGGAATTTGTGACAGTGTACAAAAGAATATCCGAAAACAAACTAAAACTTTGTTTTTGGTATAAAGTTACATGGTTTATTATTTAATTTAGATGGAAAAAGATATATACAAAACTTTGTTTTGTAATTTCGTAATGTTTTGTAATGTCATACACTAAAATTTTTTTTAGTAAACTTCCTAAAGTGTAATGGAAGTTATACACTACATGAAAATACTATCATAAATCCGGCTGAAAATATAGGAACGTTTAGCACCTGTACGAGACGTAAATGGTAACTTCCTTATGCATTTTCATCCTGTAGGAGCTGTAGTGTCAGCTTCGTCAGGGTATTATGGCTCCAGCTTTACTTCCAAGTTTTCTGAGGCCCTTCTCAAGTTATCCTTTCAGTTTGTTTCTCCGCCTACTGCAAACATATCTTAACTAACTATGCACTTGTGCGCCCCCACTTTAATAATGTTTTGAATGAGAACTATATCTTACTAGGCATTATAACCACAATTATTTTATCTATGTTTTGTTAAAATCAATTACAAATAGAGTACTACTATCTTTAGATAAAATATAAGTAAAAGATCAGACTACCCTAAAAATAAAATGCTTTAATGTTAACAGAAGTATAAAAGTCTTGTGATAAAAAACATTTAGGAAACAACCGAACACATAATACCCGATATTTTTTCGAACGTTTGATATAAGAAGTGTGAAGATACTGCGGATAGACCAAAGCTTTTTGCTGAATGAATCGAGGATATTTTCGTATATAATTAGCAAAATTTTTGTGGCGCCATCCATTACAGAGTTGCACATGACAACGTTCTAGAAGAATATGAGAGAAAGGTAGTCGTGGTGGTGTAGTGGTTAGACTGCTCGCCTGTGGGAATCGCGCCGGACGGTGCCGCTGGTCGGCGTGTTTTCTCGGGGATCTCCCGTTCCCCACGTCTTTATATTCCAGCACTGTTCCATACTCACCTCGATTCAGCCTCCTCGGCTCTCAAGACTTTGATATAAACAACCGCCCAAATATCTTTACTCACTCGCTCCCTATGACAGAAAGGATCTTACAGATATGAAGAGTGAATTCCAACGGAGAAGTACACTCGGAAGTAAAGCAATGTAGTACAATCACAAACTAAATTGTCAGAAATGTACGATTTAGGTTGAATATGAAGGAAAAATGCATATTTTTGTAACATTGTAAAATATTTTTTGCTAAAATTTGCTTATTTAAAACTTAGAAATGAATCAATACAATTAATTGAACCTCAATGTAAGCATTCAAAGTGCTTTAGAAAACTCATTATGCATGAAAACCTTCCTCAAGTAAGGCAATAATAATAATTAGTATGATTGTATTTATAATAATACAGGCTGAGTATGAAATAAAACCCCAACTTTGAAGGTCTATTATATAAAAACCAAACGATCTACAACGTTAGTTGACCAATCAAATGATCCGTGGGGTGGGGCCGGAATGCAAAGGAGGGGGAAATGGGATATCCCCGAGGTAACCCGCCAAATACTGGCATCGTTCGGCACGATCCCGCTGGGAATTGAGCCCGGTTCACCTAGGTGGGAGGCGAGTATTTTGACCACTGCACCACCGCGCCCACTGTGGGTTAAAGAAATCGTAAAAGAATAAATAAGGGCGTTTCACCTGAAATGCCATATTATTAATTAGGGTCCAGATTAATCATTATCTATTGTTACTACACTCTTATACGGAATCAGTAAGATTTTCACTGTTTGAATCAGTTCACAGCATCTGAAATACTCACCAGTTACTTCAGTTAATTTTAACTGACTAATTAGTGAAAAAACGCCTGTTTTTCTTTACTTTTTGATTCAGCGACATTTTCCACTGATTATTCAAACCTTTTCATTCGCGGTTTTTCAGTGGTTTGCTTTTTGACTTATGGATTAGCTAAACCACGTGTATCACTTCTAGAGTTTGTTTGTAGTTTTTTTCTTAAAATAAGGATATAAACAGTGTTTTTTAGGCGTTTAGTTGATGCCTAAAAATTACAAAGACAATCATTACGGAATAATTTCCACGGAAAACAAAATGCAAACATGTTAAACGTGATGATATTTATCTACCCACACGCCATACATTAAACTCTGGATAAATCTAGAAATAATAATTCCAAATCATCATTCACAGTAGCCGATGCAACACAGGCACATCTTCGGGATCGTGGGTTCGAAACCCGGTCAAGTTAATTGAGTGAGTGAAGAGATTTGAGTAGCTCTGAGCATCGAGGTCTTGAAAGACATCTACCGTTGCTTTTTTTTAACCTCGTCCTTCATGGCGTGTCAAGGAAGGAAGGAATCTAGGAACCAATAGAAAACTAAATACAATATACATAGTGCTTTAAATTTCTTTTGTAGCTGAATAATAATTCCAACTATACATGGCCATGCTTAAGAGATAACATTCTTGTGTGTTACTCCTAAAAACTTGTGAACCCTTGCACCTTATATCACCAGACTTAGTTAATATGGATATATTACATAATACGAACGCCACGTGTTTTGGTTCTCGCTTTCAAGCACACATGATACTATTTTCAAAACAATTATTACTCAAACAGATCTGGGTTTATCTTGGTTTGATGGCAGTATTTGATGAGAATAAGAAACCCGCTAATTAATGGACTTCTTCGTCAGTCATTTTAAAGAAAGTGTCATGCGAAAACTTTTATTTAATATTTGTGAAAAAATTCAGCTGGTTCCTAAAAAATCCAGTCTAAGAGAAGTGCAGTGGAATACACTTTCAAGCTACACACCTCAATATAATATTTGCAGCCCCTGTAACTGGCTGCACATGAAGGTTCTTAGGTGGAACTGCAGGCCAGGGACAAAGAAACATTCGTCAAGTCTGACAAGGTATTCTGTGCATAGTGTCTCTCACCAAGGCGAACAGGGTTCAATCCCCGGCCGGGTGCCAGACGATGCCGCTGGTTGGCGGATTTTCTCGGTGATCTCCCGTTTCCCCCCGCCCTTTCATACCGGCACTGCTCCATTCTCAATTTGCTTCACCCTCATCTCCGCAGGGACACCTGAATTTCGCGAAAAGATTTCACGACTAGTTGTATTCCATTACACTTTAGCACATATCTCCTTTCTTGATTGGACGATGTAGGTGTTAAACGTCTTAGGTGTCTGGCCGAGAATCACAGACGTACAGTACCAAAGTTACCAAATTCCAATTGGCTACTCAAGTAAGACAAGTATTCTCACAACCGCCAATAAGCTAAAGAAAACGGCTGGGTGTGCCCGTAGGGTATTGAAATGTAGCATGTGCGGAAATCTTTTCGCGAAATTCGGGTGTCCCTACTCATCAACTCTCAAGACCTCGCTGTGAAGAGCGGCCCAAATATCTTCATTTTTCACTCACTTTGCAGAGAGTGTGTATTTCCATCCCACACTTTCGCTTGGGCCGTGAACAACGTAGTCACTCAGAAATCCCAGTGGTGCAAAAATGTTTATGTTTACATTTTAATTTAAAAAATTTTTATTTTTACTGATAAATAGTTTGCAATTTTACAAATGTTTGTAACATTACAAAAATTTCTGTTGTATAATTACTAAGTTTGTAAAACTACAAGTGCCCTATTTGTAATAGAACTCAAGAAATGTTTGTACTACACTGACCCGTAAAGGATGTTCACGGTAAAGAGAGTACTGTTAAAATCAACCTTTAAAAATTGTCACTGCTCCTACAGCGGGCAACTGTCCGGCGTGCGCCCAGTAAAGATGGCAGCGACGTGGAGAAAGTAGTTCTGTATTTTAGCGTTAAATTAAAATTGTAAGGTTATTACTTGCGAATACTAAAATTATTTGTTTATACTTTCAGTTTTTTTTTATGATTTAAGTGTAAGAATTAGCACGATTTTATAACATTTGCATTTCTAATAATTTTAAAGTTTCACACGGCCGATGCATGAATAAAGTGATCAGGTCTATAGCAATGTCATATTTACATAAAGCGGAATAATACGTAATGAGGATGAAAGTAGATCTAGAGCAGGGCTTTCAAAAGTTCTCAGTTTGCCATAAACAGCCTACATCCATGAGTTTAAGCAAAATGGCGGATATCCATCAACGTAAAACCATGTATAGCTGTTTGTGCGAAAAACTAGGGGTGATTTAAAGCGCAATTGCTTGCAAATATAAATGTGTTGCAAGTGCTATAACGTAAAATACTTAAAAAAAATTAAAATATTAATACAAACAAACTACAACAATTCTAAAACACGTGATGCTAATACTCGTTAACTGGTAATGATTTATTTTTACACAGAACTCTATAAATTTAAATAAATGCGTTCTTCGTACCCGAATATCTTCACTATTATTTTGTAAGTATTTACTGGTACAATCAGTAAATATATATAAATAAATTTATTTATATTCTTTTTCGTGAATTATATTTTGAAATTATTTTGTTCCTTATCTCTGTTATCAAATCACCACGTTTGTTTACTTGAAGAAAAAAATCTGTCTACTTCTCAGTAATATAAGTTGTAACACAAGACTATTATTTGTTATATAATAATTATATATTTTCTAAATTTGACATGAAAAATTGTTTGTAGTTCTACAAAGGATTTTATTGGTAACAGGTTAAAGTACAGAACATTTTAAAAGTGTATTTTTGTAATTTTCGTAGAATTAGGTATTGCCCAATTAAGCCCACTTGAGAATAGCCTGCTCAAAATAGGTTTCCTACGACGTCTTTACATCGGCGTGTATGCAGAACTGCTCACTTGCTAGGGCATTGTATCGTTACCGCTGAAACAGTGGATCATAGACACTTGCAACAAGATGAGCTTATTTTTCAAGTATGACGTCCTGCTCAAAAATAAGGCGTAAAAATTCAATTAAACCTGAAGGCAAAACAAAACTACGCAATTAGAGTTTGGCCAACCCTGATAATTTTATGAAAGCGGAAGGTGTTAACGTCGGTTTTTTAATAGGTTGAAGATATCGATAACACTAAACATTATCGAGGGAATCGTAGTTTAATTCTACGCCGTGTCCGATATTTTGCAAAAATTACATTCTTAAACTCTATTTTCAGTGGCGTATATTTCCCTTAAGAGTTGGACTAGGCATGAAAGTTGCATCAAATAGGTCTACCTCATTCCTTACATGTAATGACGTCCCGAAATACTGCAGTTTTTGTTTCCGAACAGCCTGTTTATATAGCTATATAGTAGAACCGTGCAGTGTCTGCAGTTAGCAAATACGTAAACGGTGTAAGGGACTGGCAAGTTTAGGCTGGTGTCAAGTGAACTCGTAAAATTTGAGGACCACTTATGACGAATAATGGAAAAACAAGGCTCATCGCAAAGGTTGTATACGACATGTTCATAATTAATTCAAAATACGAGAGAATATTCTAAATAAAGAATATTTGAAAAAAAAAAAAAAAAAAAGAGATAATATCAGAGAAAAGGTACGAGATAGCAGGAGTACTCTGCCTTTTCGGCAATAAGTAGTTTCATCGAGAATACATTACTGCAAAAGGGTAGGGCCAACATTTGAATGAAAAATCTGTTTGTAAACGGGCTCATCTATTGAAGTTACAGATGTCGTTATTCACTAGTCAAAAATATTCTGTCCGCTTATCACGGTAGCAAAAGGTATGTAAATTTTGCAAATACAGCAGTAGTATGCCTAGAAATGTCAGTAATTTAAACATTCCTTCCGCAATCGTTTATTTATTCATCGGTTCCCACCAAGGAGTAAGAATTCTTTTTATTTAGTCTGGTGTGCTTGTGGCAGTTTACGATATTTCATTGTGTTTTCTACTAGCTCATAGTCGCAAAGACCGTGCCGTGATAACTGGGTCCAATCACAATGCCACATTTCGTGGACTGACTGACGCTTCGAGTGTAGGCAGCCACGCACCACAGCGTTGCTAAACTAGTTCCTTCGAGCCACTGTTAAGGGCACTGCCTAACGGCTGGCAGCTGCAAAATTTAAATATAAAATCCTTAGTTAAGGAAATTTCGCCTCAGTGCGTTAATTTTAAGAATAGGCGTTTAAAACAACTTTTATTCTTCACGAATTTTGTTAAGAGAAGTTCCCTACAGCGGATATGTTTCCGTAACATGTATAGCCTGTTTGTAAGGAATTTTTAAAAAGTGTGTTTTACAAAAATTTACATGCTGTCTTTAAGCAGTTTTCTTGTGTCTACTGACAGCGTGTCTTTGTGTGGAGAAATTTTCTACTTGACTGGTCAATCAGATTTAGGAAACTTCAATACTTCGCTTCTGTGATATGCGCGCAGACAACGAAGACGCGTAACACGTAAACCATCGAATCACGAATGTGCGTCTGAGCTAACGTGTTATGAAATGCAGCCGCTCGTGAAATCTTTTCGTTAAAATCGGGTGTCCCTATCTATAGATATCATATAGAGACGACATAAATTAGCAAAAATCTTCCCGGGAAACGTTTTTTTTTTTTGCATCCAATATTTCGCTACTTTAACCCCTTACATCACTTATAAATATACAACTCTAGAAGTTGCAGCGAACAAATATTTGTTTGGATCTGAGCTGGAATCACAAAAACGATCTCTCATACACCCGCAACAATAAAAATGTTTGTGCTTGACGTGATTGTCAGCAACTAATATCAGACTTTAATATGTATATTGTAAAACATATTTTAATTAAATTTTTTTCATCCGTTCAGTCTCACATTAATTTATGAGTTAAAGTTTAGCGCGAATTAATTTTTTATTTTTTTTGTACGTGCCGTACTAGTGTCCAGATCTTGTTTTGCCATCAGCGAACAAGGTGCCGTCTGCTCGATGATATTGCCGCTACTCATTCACGAGAGAAGTCAACATATGGGAATCGCCACAAGGAAGAATAAACACTGGTGCCTTGCTTTGTACAACACCGGTCATAAAGAAAATTCGTATGCAACGTGTCTACAATAGTGGAAAGAGGAAAATCAAAATGTTTCACACAAAGACTCACGGTCGATAAATAACGAAATGAAAACTGTAGTTGTGCGCGTAGGTTATTAAACTATGGCTTCGTGGAAATATTTTACGCAAAAGTCAATTTTACTTACTGATCACCATTGTGTGGCGATATACACCACGAATGAACCAGCTTAAAGTCAGAATCCAACCAGAAATTATAGTCGATTACCACCCGGCGAAATACAAGCAATGAAATTATTTTACCTTAAGTCTCCCGTCTAGCTGGAGCTTTTTTCCGCGTTTGAGACCGAGAAGCGCAGACGCGATAAGGGCGACACTGCCGCGCGCTTCAAGTGCGTCATCGCCGCTAAGCGCAAGGCTCTGAACTGGCGTGCGGTGTTCTCGTTGCACTGCCGTGTGTCTATGGCACTTCCAGCTGTGACCGTATTATTTTATTGGTGGAAAGTCTGTAGGAATGTTCAGTGCAGGGTCCTTAAGTAGATTTGCATTTATCTGTCGCGTATATTTTGAGATACGACGCTTTGAAAAAGCCGCTTTGATCCATTTTGGAGTACTAAAAAAATGGTGTTTCTAATGTTCGTTACGTCTTGAGAGCATTGAACAGACCTCGTCTGAAGTGTGTGTGCTTTTCGTAGATCAGAACATTTTGCACGCGTGTAATAGTTTCGCAGAAAAAACGTGAATTACTAACATGCACTGACCCAGTTTAAGCGCCTTGTAAGTTGGAGCATTATTGCTTACACGGGGAAATGCACCCCGTACAACTTTTGTGTAATATTTTTCGTCTACCTACTAGGGACTTTGCGTCAGAAATTTCTTCGTAAAGAGGGAAAGAAACCAACTGGAAACAAAGTTTTATGCAAACTTATATACGCAAACTTGAATAAAAGTATTTGTATTTACAACCAATTTAATTTTCTGAAAATAAATTTTTTGGAAACCTATGTAAATGGCGTGCTACAATCTCTCACTCTCTCTCTCTCTCTTTCTCTCTCTCTCTTTAATTCATTGTACACATGTAAGTGGAACACTGTTTTCTAAAAAAACAGGTCGTTTGAAAATGTTCAGCAAATTTTGTATTTTTTTGACACTATTACATGCTACAATAGTCTGTTATACATTATTTTGATTACAGACATACACTCAGTTAAGATCAATTGGTACGGCCACCGGTTATTCGCGAAAAGATCTACTCCCAGGCTAGACTTCAAAATCCTATGTGCACACTTGCAACTTTCCTTTGGCTATTGGCCACTCGTCTTTGTAAGATGAGGGTCTATTACACGAGTGAGACAATCAGAATTAAGTTTCTCCGATTCTTACCGTCCGTAATTCGTGGACAGACAGATAAGACGCGTAACAATTCATATCTTACAATCACGAAAGTAGTTCTGTACTAAAACATTTTGGAACACAACTTGTCCTGAAATCCTTTCGCGAAAAACAGGTGCTCATATCAATTGTTTTTATTTGTTCATATATTATTTATACCACAAGGATAACGGCGAAATTAAAACAAATTCTGAAAGTGTTTTTAATTAATCAAGAAAATTAAAACCAAAGTCAACATTATGGTGTCTGATATCTGGCGTTTAAATTTTCCGTGTTCAAAGCACTCGTAAGTTTAGTTTATTTTGCTAGGTACTGTTTACTTAGATCTTATCTCGTGTATTTTAAATTAAAACATTCACGTTTGGTTTTGTTTCGATTTCATTTTGCCACATAATTAAATTAAGCGTATTTAATTAAGTGTGTGTAATTTGTTCGTGTTTGTGCGACTGGAGATAGAGGTAACTCCGCTATGAAAGAGCAAGAAAATTAAACACGACATGTTCGTGAAGACATTAGATGGTTTCCTCTTTACCATGGCACTTCATGTCCTGGGGCGTTGCTTTGTGCACTGAGATTTCAACTGCTAACAAAAACACTGCTCGAGACAAGTGCAAACGAACGTTCCATCCGCGTGACTCTTGAAATCGCCCCCTGGGCACGCAGATCTCTTTTATTATTCATACGAGTTTGCAGTCCCCCAACTTAAAATTTCCCCACTCTCCTAAATTGTTTATTGTTGCTTTCTATTTATACGGGAAAGTTCAGCGTGCGCCAAGAGAATTTTGAGTGCCCTCGTGGGTGAAACTTCGCTTGATTGTTAGCTAAAGTGTTTTAAAGTACTCGGAATTAAATATCGCGATGCCCATAATCACTTATATTCGCTCCCTGACACCAAATATGTAATTTGCAACTTCTGTGGTACATAAACATGCTGTAAAACAATTGTCGCATTTTGCAAAATAAGTAATTAGAGGCGAAGAAAATAAATTGCAAAATTAATGTTTTATTCATTAGGCGTTTATATTTGATTTGAATATATATATTTTTTAAGAATATACAATAATTTCCATTAAACATATAAATATATTTTATGAATCAATTCTGAATCGTTTCTGGTTTTCTTATTATAATAAGTTATGTTAACTTTTTATAACTAGCTCAAAATTGCATTGAAATTTCAAGCACACCTAAATGGAAAACATTTAAATATGTAACGTATAAAATTTTTAACACACTATCATACTATAATCACACAAATTATATTTATATTTAAATTTATATATTAAAAACTAAGAAACCAAAAATAAAGCTTTCTTTACCTATGATACATTATTTGCAGCAAAACCTTCCAATTTGACATGCCCAGCAATTTTGCAAATGCATCATCAAATGTTTTGTTTTCAATTTTTTTTTAACATGCTTTCTGGTTTATTTATAGTATCTTGGATTTTGTTAAACTTGACTTATGATATAAAAAAGTTTCCGAACGGGCAGTGTTACCATTAACTGGGTTCAATAAAAAACGTTTTCGTAATATATTTTGAATTCGCCTATTACATGCTACGCAGTGAAACCAATCTCGGTACCCATAACCCACATAGACTGCTTACATCAGGACAGTAATTAGTAGAGACCTGCCAATTTAGCGTTATTTATTTTAAGACTTGTCACTTTTAAAGTACATGTATATTCGCCCTACTGTTGCCATTGAACCATTCCTTCTTTCACACGCCCAGGGTGACTCTACACCAATTAATAAACACTTAATATTGGTAATGCCCAATCACGGGCCGCACAGTTGGAAGGGAAATTTCTGGTCACCTAGACAACAGCCAATTAGCATACGTCGCCGGCTCGAGTGCATACACGACCGTAAAGTCTATCTTGATGAAAAAAAAATAACGCACACTTTGCAGGTCTATAGTAATTAGGTTGTTGTTGTTGGTACCATATAGATATTTTTAATTTACGCAGATCAGTATGTTGTATTCATGTATGTGATTATGTCTGCAACTATGAATATAGTTCGTAGAGCAGAGCTCACGGTGTCTACCACAGAACAGAGAGTGACGTCTGCAAAACGTATTAAAAACGACGCATACCTGGTAATTGAACTGCGTTGCAGTGTGTTTGAAATCCGCGTTTCTTTATTAAATCATTCAACGTGTCCCCTTGATACCATTGTACTAAAAGAAAACACGCGTGAGGCGAGGTACGTATAATACTCTCAAAAACATCATGCACATTATAAAAGCTATTTCCGAGCCCTCCAGCATAGCTAAAAAAAGGCTCTTTCACATTGCTTTATCTCATAATTAGGGCCACTGACTTTTCGCGTAAAAATTGGAGCACACAAAAGACTCCAATACTATATACACACCTCAGGTGTTGTTATACCTTTATTGGCTGCTGGTGCCGTGTCCGTCTTTGACCAAGCCACTCAGGACTAAATAACTCCGACACTAAACTTTTGTGATTCGTGCGCAAACGGTTAACACGCGTCAGAACATTATGTAGCCAATCAAAGAAGCTGGACGACCCTACAGTGCCTTGGGCTCTATCTTGCCTCGAAATATTTGCGTGAAATGTCACTGCCCCTAGTCATAATGTACTGGTTGGAAACATGGGAAACTATTACAGGGACCTGCATTGAATTTTGCTACTGACTTTCCACCGATAAAATGATAGGGTCGCCGTTCTAAGTCCCGTAGGTAGACGCAGCACGACGGAAACACTGCACGCCAGTTCAGCGCCTAGCGCGTAGGAGCGAAGGTGCATCAGGCTCGCGTGTCAGTGTCGCCCTTATCGCGCCCGCGCTTCCCTGCCTCAGAACGCGCTATTAACCTCAAAGCAGGCGGCGTCCTTTAGCAATATTTCGATACTTCCCACAACAAAACTAAGTGTAATAAACTAACAGAACATTATGTTGCTGGTACAGAAATTCGGTTGCTGCCACCATGCAACCAAATAACAGAACTTTTGTTGTCACTTCTCTGGAGTTTTTTTTTCCTGTGTACCTACGAAAATGTGAAGAGAAACTCAATCACGTGTTGGAATCAACAATATGAGAGCACATGTAGGCAAATCAAGACGATGCACATCTTCGTCCTCGGCAAGGTTTTGCACTATAATTGGCTGGGGGCCTTTGTGCACATGCCATGAAATAAAATATCGTTAACTCGTACGCGTCTATCAGTTAAAAATTTTCCATAAGCGAGTGTAAACCATATCGTTAAAATACACAAATAGATAGTGTATGTCAGTTCGGGGACAACAGGATATGGGAAAGGATCCAGGATCGGTCCGCCATCTTTGTATGCACTGGCGGCGGCCATGTTGGTCGGTGCAATCCATTATCTTTGTTGGCGTCACAGCCAGAGCTTGATGCCATGTTGGATGTTCATCCCCCCAACATCACTAAAATTAGTTTAATAAAAATTATTTTTAAATAAAAAATGGGTGCGTGTACTTATGTACGGACGTTAGAAGTTATACTTCTTTGGCGTGACTAAAATAAAATTTTATTACGTATGCAAATAATTTATATAAGTAGAAAAAACTATAAACTGACCGAAGAAAGACATTAAATACAATTGATAAAGGTTTGATTAAAGAACATAATTAAATTACCCTCAACGCGCCAAAAACAGTATAACTTAATTAAATAATACTTACAAAAAATTAACCTCAAATTCTTGAAAACACTTTAAAAATTTTACTATAAAATTTTTGTCACTAACAAATTTTTCACGGCATAATGGAGGTAAAATGTATTAACAAGATATACATATTTACAATGAATTACTAATATAAATGAAATTTTTTTCAATTTGCTTATTAGATGAACTGATTTTCTGTCGGTTTTAACTACAACCACGTACTATGTTGTGTACCTTGTGTTTGTATATAGCTAGACGATACGCGCATACGAGTTGGGTCGTACCCCTACCACGTTCACTGTCGAATTTCGTTACACTGTGCGCGCGCAACTTCCGTTGCACACCAAACTTTTACCCTCGACGCACCAAAATAAGTATACATTAAAAAAGATTTTAATAACAAATTAAAAAGTATCGGCCCATCCCTTTGGATTGATAATAAATATATCAGTTGTGATTAAAGCTGCTGATCAGAATTCCATAAAAAAAACTTTTATAAAAATTAAATAATTTCGGCTCACAACCTCGGATATTGATTTATTAATATACAAATACAAAATTAAGAGTGTGTCGTTGTTGCGATTGTAAAAAAAAAATGGTTGTTTGGGAAAAATGGAAATTGTGGGTACAGAGACTCTTAGTACACACATGTGCGCCCGCACTGACGAGAACAGCTGCTACGAAGCATCAAGGCTCGGTGTCAATCGTGAGTTATCTTTTTCGAGCGGTGGTCGCCTTCAGTCACGAATAATCTCGAAAATGTCGCTAAGGAAGCAGTGCTTGCGCAGAGACTGGGTCAGGTGGTTATCTCTGCCGCAGCGACACAGCTTGTGCTTACCAGCGATGCAGTTTCTTTTGTATAGCAACGCGCAGTAGATCTAGAGTCTCATCACCTGAACTTTCACCCCCTCACCCCCTCCAACTTACTCACCAACTCTCTCCACTTACCGCCCTCAATACCCTCCATTCCTTCAAAATGAAAAAAAAAAACAGCTGCTGGTCATATGCAGAAAGCACATCTTGCCCTTCCCGCAAACTCGTCATTGGTCCTCTCTTCCATTCCCACTCCTCCCCCCCAGCAGATCCATCGACCAATAAAATGACAGCATCTATGCGACGACCTACATTGTTCACATATTTTAAAACGCTGAACGTGTTTCGCTTGTATTCGCGGCTGCTATTATATAGTAATGTCGCTGTTTTGAAAACGCCTATATCATGTATCATGGACAGGAAAGGCGATGGCAGGAAACAGGAAAAAAAAGATGTTATAGGCGGGTTACAGTAATTTACATTACACTCCGATTGGCTGGCGCATAACAAAATATATTATAAGATTGTTCAATGCCACATTACGTAGAGATGCCAGCTACAGGTATTGAATTCCATGGTATAATGCCATGTCGGCTGTAGATAAGCTTTAGCGCTAGGCACCCACAGGCAGACCATGCCAGGCATCTGTTCCCGGCACGCGCATTCCAACTGCAACATTTCCGACAGTGTCTGTAAGTACAGCACGTCACATGAAGTATTAATGTTTCCCCTTCAGAACTATTGTGAGTTGCTCGCGTCACCTTTGCTAACCTCATTATACCCGAGTGTAAATCAGGCTACACTAAAGAGGAAAAAGTTCTCTGCCACTGAAAACTAAATTGGCATGGATGTAGTTTCATTGTTTTGTCAGGATCTCAAAAGGAACGTGACGGAACTAATTACAGTGACTTAAAAGTATGACAACTTTAAGAACAATATAGATTGTGAAAAGGATATTTAATTTGCTGTCTATCGGTTGGGCACTCCATTAGCTGAGAGTTAGCAAGTAATAAAATTTATTCATTGCAGTAAACTGTGTCAAATGTGGTACTAACCAATACGACGTTGCCAAGTAAGAAACCAGAGACCAGCACAATTGTCGTTCCTATAAAATGTGGGAATAAATTACATAATTATATCATGTCTTGAATGCCAGTAAATGTGTACAGAGCGCAAAGTGTTAACACACACTGTAGTTTCAGTATAACTAATTCACAACAAGTATGTCAGCATGGGAACACCTATGCATGCGACTCCATTGTATTACTGTTCCCATAGGAAACACCTAGTGACGACAGTAGCACCATTATCCGCTGTTGCTTCTGCAGCATTTAAACAAAAAAATCTATTAATATTTATTTACAAAAGTAAGTTAGTGGGGGAAATATTATAAGTATGTTACGAGCGAGTCTGCGGTTATAGTTACTGCCGAATGTGTGGCTCGCGTCTGCGCTATTGCGAACCGGGTTCGATTCCCCGGCAGGTACGTGAGGCATTTTGTCATGCGACAGACATAATCAATAGACAACCCCTATCTCCCACATCATTGCATAGCTATTTTTTGGCCACAAAAAATCGTCGTCATGTTGTGCATTTACAGAATAAAAAAATTTTGCGTGTTTTGTTGCAGGTTTCCTTTTGGTTATCCAATGTTGAGCTGCCATTTGCGTTTTCTGTTGGCGTTTCAGCTTGGTCCTTATGTTATTTCTGGTAAGTTTGTAGGTTAAAATAAAGCAATTATATTTTATTCAATTTCATAATATTCTTGAAATTTAGGCCGTACTCCGCTACGAGCATTGCCGCCCAGAGGAGACTGGGGCAAAGTTGTATTTTGTTGATGTGAATCACTTTATATTCGTTTTTTATACTGCATTACGGGTAAAAAACATGATGCTTGTAAACAGTTTACTGTCAAGCTAATTACTGATTAGAAAAAAAATTGTTCCCCCGTTCTTATTAAAATATTGAGAAAAAATTACATCCAATACAATTATTCTCCTGTTTTAAACCAAGTCACAACACTGTCTAATGCCCCGCATAATTTTAATATATTCTAAATCATTTACGTATGAGTAGTTTCGCATCGTCACATATCAATGCCAGTAAATTTTATAGTGAAAACCTTTGGCAAAAAGGGCCAGGATAAGACAACTTTAAAAAAGGCAGGTTCATTTTGAAAGGAAAGGAAAAATTTATTTACGAGCTGGTTGTAACCAAAACATCTGCACCATAACACAAATGTTTCTAAATGTACCATACTCGCAAAGTACCAAGTATGAATGGTAACATATCCTAAGATTTTAACTAAGGAAAAATAAAAAAAAGGGTTATACATAAGAACTTTTTCGAAGCTAATATTTCAAGTTCCTATTCAAACAAAATTGTATGTTATTTTATGTACCGGCATAAGATAATAAATGCTTACTGTGCATACATGTTTCAGGTTGGTGATCCTCTCCAGTGCAATGGACAGCAGGGTACTGTCTCTTCTTTCCGTTGCTTCTTCATCTTCTTCTATGGCAAGAACCATGTCTCCTACCCTTTTTGTGTGCGGGCTTTGTTGGCTGTCCTTAAGTCTCCGAAAAAATGTGCTGCGCCATTAGTGCCAGTGCCCACATCATCCCCTGAAGGGGCAGAAACAGGTGTGTGATAGGTGTAGGGCTAGAATAAGTCGCAAATACAATTACAAGAAACATCTTAGATCATGCACGGGCGGTGTAAAACGAGCGGCATGAACTCAATGTAGATTCTGAAATACGAAATTTACACAGGAATACCATGCGTGAAGACACGAGAGGATTTGCCACTTAAACCAGGATATGAAGATATATATGCGAGGACTGTGGCAAAAATTTCACTAGGGCCGACACATTAAAGGCCCACTCGAAGAAGTGCATAGGCCCAGCCCCAACTCCTGCAAAGCGACGAAATGTTGCTACCTCCGTCCCAGCCCATTACATTTCCTCAGAGGGCAGTTCCCGCAGGCGAGTAGTCATCGGATCAGCAAACCCAATGAGTTCGGGTTCATGGAGGCGGAGATGGCCTTCAGAAGCATAATGAAGACTTTTGTTGGGAAAAATATCTCGAGCCAGGCAATGAACATATGCAGCAACCTGGAGGATGTGAAATACAAGATTATCGGGAAACTGGAGCATACAATCAAATACCAAAGTGCCACAAAGGAAGATACCAACAACAGGGCATTCAAAACAAAGAGTGTTCCATTGTATAATTTCCACGACATCGTGAATGCAGTGATCGCCAGCATAGAACAGATTTTTCAATAGGACGATGAGTACCAGGGGAAGGTAAACGACTGGACCCTTACCTCTGTAAAACGACTTCAACTCAGAATAAACAAGCTAAACCCCCTCTGAGTCTCATCATACATTGACTTGACTCCACCAATAAAGAATAGGGAGACCATCATCAACCCCAAGAACGAGGAAGACAGTGAGTGCTTTAAGTCGAAAGCATACTTCCCGAGCGAGTTGACCACTGCTACACAGACCTAGAAACCAAATTAGATTTTAATGTTGTTAGTTCCCTTCCACACTGCGGAAAATAGGGATGTTTGAGAAGAATTATCCTTGTGTCAGTGTAAATGTATTTGCCCTCGACGAAAATGGGAAGATGGTCCCCGTGCATGTAGATAAAGAAGAGCTGGGTCAATAAATTCATTTGTTTCATATAATCGAAGACGAAAATGCACATAACACTTAATAACGGGTCTTGACGGTGCTCAATCCCTTGAAGAACGCAAAAAGTTTTGTAATGTCCATGCCCCAGTAAGAATCGAGATGCCTGCACACAAAAAGAATGGAGAAAGACCAATAATGAAATTTAAAAACTATCAGAATGGGGACAAGCTCCCATTTGTTGGTTATGCAGATTTCGAAGCCATACTCAAGCCAGTAAACACATGCAAGCCTGATCAAGAAAAATTTCACCCATATGCATACCAGAAACACGAGGCTCACAGTTCAGTTTTTGCAATTATGTACTTGTGGGCAATAGTATTATCCCTGCTCCAAAAATATCAAGTGTCCGATCGACTGGTATTATACACTGGGGAAGATGTGTAGAATGTATTTATCAAGACAATAGCTAACATTAGGCATAAGTTGAAGGACAAATGCAACGAGTGAGCCGATGGAACCTCTTACGAACCTGCAATTATTATACCATTTGACTGCCGATGAGTGCTACTACTGCTCCAAAACATTCACAGATGACAATCCCGGAGTAATGGACCACTGCCACTTCACAAGGCGGTACATCGGACCTGCATGTAACAACTGTAATTTGCTCCGATGTTGCTCCAAGAATCTGCCTGCATTGTTCCATAACTTGGTGCATGATGAGAATTTCATAATCAAGCAGCTAGTCTATGATGATAAAGACGTATTTATAATCCTGCACAGAGAGGAAAAATTATTACCATTTTCAAAATCGTTGGGTGAAAATGTTTTGATACAGCTTATCGACACATTTAGGTTTATTTCTACAAGCCTGGCCACCCTCGCTGAAAATCTGCCAAGAGACCAATTTAAAAACACAGCTAAATGTTTGCACCTTATGAAATGGAGCAGAAAGGGCGTGTTCACCTACGATTATGTAGACAGCCTGAAGAAACAGGAAGAGATGCAGCTACCATCAAAAGCCGGCATAACAGAAGAGAATTATTTTAATGCACAAATTATATGGCGGAAATTCAACTGCAGGACTCTGAGAAATTTTTCTGTTGTATACTTGAAACCTGATGTATTATTATTACTATCATACGTCTTTGAGAATTTTAGGAGCATATGTCTTAAGACCTATGGTCTCGACTGTGTCCATTATGTGAGCGCATCAGGTGCCTCCTTTGATGCTATGCTTATACATACAAAACTTAATTTAGAGTTACTTGTTGATTGTGATATGTATTTAATAATTGAGAAGATAATAAGGGGAGGGGAATGTGGCTCAATGCATCAAATGCCATTGTGTTGTAAACAATATGTACATCCCAACCAACTATGATGCTGCCAAGGAACCGGCATACCTTCAGTATGTGGATGCCAATAATCTGTGTGGGTGGGCAATGTCTCTACCTCTGCCCGTATGTGATTTTCGGCAAATAAATAGATACATAAACATTACGTCTGTGCCTGATGATGGCTATGTTGGCTACATACTGGAGGTTGATGTGCATTATCCTACTGAACTACACGAAGTTCACAAAGACCTGCCATTTATGCCTGTGAACGAGTGCCCCCCCCCCCCCNAATCTGGAATATAAAAGTAATTTTATTATACATTATAGAAATTTGAAGCAGGATATGGGCTGAAAATTACTAAAATCCATAGGTACTGCAATTTGAACAGGAGGCATGGTGTTACCATATATTAATTATAATACTGAGAAACGACATACTGCAAACAACAGTTTTGAAAAAGATTTCTACAAATTAATGAACAATGCTACAGTTTGGAAAATTAATGTAAAATAAAGGGAAATGGCAATGCATGGAACTGGTATGCACAGAACGAAGAGCCAAGATACCAATAGCTAAACAACATTTCAAGGGCTGCACAATATATACAGACAATTTATCACTGGTAAAAATGGAAAAGGAAACCATAGCTTTTCAAAAACCGATATATGCAGGTTTCGCTGCACTAGATCTTTCGAAAAAATTAATGAACACATTTCATTATGATGTTTTGAGCCAGAAATATGGAGATTATCTTGAACTGTCTTATGTGGACACAGACAGCTTCTTTTATCAGATAAATGCCAACGATTTTTTATCAGGACATGGCTACAGACCCCAACTTCATGCCAGAGTTTGACACCCACTGCTATTTCCCTACCAACAATGAGGTTGCTAGGAAATTTAAAGATGAATGTGTTGGGGAGTAAATGTATCAATTTGTGGGGCTGTATGCCAAAATGTACACCTACACGTGTGGAGGCAAGATTACGAAGAAAGTCAAGGGAGTCAAGAAAAGCAGCTAAAAAAAAAAAAAAATTACTTTCGAAGATTACAAGAGTGTTGACACAACAGCAAGTCATGCATGTTAAAGTTCAAAATATATGGTCACACAATCATTATATTTGCACAGAGTGCACAAATAAATTAGCACCTTTATGGATGGACGACAAGAGGATAATACTACCAGATGGAATAAATTCAGAGCCTTGTGGATATGACGATGGCAATATGTAAATATATCCCACCATCAGCAGCAGCGATACACTGTAGCCCATGCAAGAGTATGCATATATTTTCAGGTGTGCCATTAACGAATCATAATGGTAGCAGTAGCCCATGCAAAAGGATGCATATCTTGTCAGGCGTTGTGTTGTAAAAAGACCACACCATACCAAGCATTCACACAACCATTTATTTTGTGTATCTATTTTCTTTTGACTGACATTATGTTAGATTGTGTGGTGGCATGCTGTAGCTAGTACAAGTGGAATACTCGTCCTCTCAGATGTATTGTTGGCTTATCCAGGTATTCTTTTTGTATGCACTATTGTTTTTACACGCGATTTTTCCTGGGTTGCTTTGACTTTTGGCGAGGTATTTTTGGTCACTTTTTTTACTGCATTGGTAAACATTATTTTTGCTTGCTGTGCTGTATTCAAGATTTTTCGGCGTTTCATGCACATTTCGTTTGTCTTGATTTGATGATTTTCTCCACATGTAAACTTTTTTCTGGGCAACTGTGCTGTTTTCAAGATTTTTCGGCATTGCATGCAAGGGTCGTGTGCATTGAGTGTCTGCTAAGATGGCGGACGGATCCTGGATCCTATCCCGGATCCCATTGTCCCCGAACCGACATATCATATCTACTTAAACACACATTTTATTATCCACATGTTTTATGTTTTTCATGTAAATAGACCTGGAAAATAGATTATAGAAATATAAATTTTGTCAAATTTACCAAATAACAGTAATACACATACTGAAAAGGCAGGAATGATAAAGTTATTTTTCCACACATCCATGGTAGCATTTCTATGTAGTTAAGCAAAGTCTCAAACCAATATGCTGCGAATCTAAATCAGTGAGAATTTCACTCTTCAAATAAGTTAACATCACCTTACTTATTAAAAAGTCACTTCAATAGATTTAACTAACAAATAATAAAAAAAAATAGGTTTCCTTTACTTATTTATTCAGTGACATTTTACACTGATTTATATCCTCGGCCGGGTCACTCCCGGATTTTCGTAAGTGGGAATCATACCGGACGATGCCGCTGGTCGGTGGGTTTACTCACGGATCTCCCGTTTCCCCCGCCCTTGCATTCCGGTGCTGCTTCATTCTCATCTCATTTCACCCTCATCGGCTCTCAAGACCTCGTAGTTAAGAGCCGCCTAAATATCAACTCATTTCCATCGATTC
Source organism: Clitarchus hookeri (assembly GCA_002778355.1). Lineage (NCBI taxonomy): Eukaryota > Metazoa > Arthropoda > Insecta > Phasmatodea > Phasmatidae > Clitarchus > Clitarchus hookeri. The sequence continues at coordinate 685,729 of NQII01000316.1, read as the reverse complement.
ATCAACCATTTCATTCGCAGTTGTTCTGTGATTTGTTTTTTGACTGATGGCTTAGTTGCACAAGGTGTCTCGAATTAAATAACAACGCATAAACTGATAAAACCCTAATTTTAAATGCGAGTTTCGTCTTTTATAACATTTTACAAAAAAAACGAACATTCAGTTTTTCACTTCGTTTTTACGTCTTCGTTTTCACTTTATCATCATAGTGCTTAGTTTGAAGTTTTAAACTACATTAAATATGGTGAAGTGAGTGTATTCATACGTACAAAATGTTTAAACATTCCTAATGTTATCAGGTAAACAAAAAATGAAATAAAAGGCATACAATTAAAACCTACACATGTTTGAAGTACATATATTTATCCCCTTACAATCAATGTTGGCTTGGTAGTCCGAATGGTAAGGTAATGGCCCGAAAATTAAATGGTTTGGTGTTAATTACTAAAAAGACATTATTTTTTATTTTTTTAAATTATTTTAAAATGCACAATATTAACAGTGAATATTGGAAATGTGTATATTTCTCGTAATAACTTCGCTAAATTCAATTAAAAACAACATTCATTTCACCGCACGCAGTTGACTGTCACTTATTCAACCAGTGAAACGGTTTCACTAAAGCAATCAGTGGGTTTCTACAGATTCTAAGTAGAACCATTTTAACGGTTTCGAGTAGTTGAATTTCACTGCGAATCAGTGCTTTTTCACTGATTCGAATTTAGAGTGTAGTCAAATTCTTAGCTGTGTATTGCAGGTTTTGTATATTTTGAGCAAAATGCAGTGTAAGTCTTCCATACTATGTATAGGTTAATACCCATAACGTACACGTTATTTTTCCGTTACATAAGCTGCAAAAGGAGACATTTTTGACATAAAATATTTTATTAACACAACGGACGCTTTGGAGCTTACGGAAAGGGCACCAGTAGATCAAATGGCACAATAAGGAAATAATTATTAAATAGTTGCTGTGTCAGCAGGAACCAATATTACTGCCCAGGGAAAGGCGATATCGTGTTGGTGCTGGCTTCCAAACTGTTACAGCACTGTTCATGATTTAACGTATTCTGAAACCTGTCAGGCGTGATCGGGTGTACTAGGGATAGTGTGTTGAGGGGTAAAAAAAATTCCATTTCAATTTAGGAAGTTTACTGGGGGGAAAAAAACCAGTGAAGTTGTCCAATCACGTGCGTATATGTTTTCAAATACAGATGTCCACGAAAATCGGTTATCTCTAAACGTGTGATTTACTTTATTGAATTTTTTTTTAATTTCAGGTTGATATCAGCAAACAAACGAGAAGTTAGATAGTTTATTTTTTTCGCCGGTTTTGTTGCGTGGCAGGGCGAAAACGCAGCGAGTGCAACAGGAAGTGTGCACGAAATCGATGTCACCAATAAGATGGTCGGAGGTCTAGATGTTTACGTTGCTAGGCAACGCGGGTGATGTCACGCGCCGGGGTCCACCAGAGGGTTGATCGCCTCGTTGCCATGGCGACAGTCGCTGGCAGGGGAAAGGACCCCGCATTCCAGCGGCTACTCTCGCATGCGCGGTGCAAGCTGCGCGCTAAACCAACACTCCCCCCCCCCTCCTCACCCACACAACGCTCCCACGTCGACCATAGCCGTTCCTAACAGTCCTAGCAGAGGTAACGTTTGCTCTACTCAGGTTGGGAACAAAACGAGATTCCTGATCTCCAGGGGCACCTGTTATCCCACGAAAAGATTTCACAACAAGTTGTGTTCCGAAACACTTTAGTTCACAACCACTTCTGTGATTGGATCATTTGAATTGTTACGCATCCCATCTGACTGTCCGCGAATCACGGAAGGTCATTGCTGCAGAAACTCAATTCTGATTGGCTCACTCAAGTAGCAGTCAGTCTTCACACAAATACATGTGGCCAATAACCAACGGAAGGCTGCAGGTGTGCACATAGGACATTGAAGTCTTAGCATCCGGGTAAATTATTTCGTGAAAAGCAGGTGACCCTACAGAGAGACGGAAATTTCTCGTATTCATTTGGCAACAAGCTAGACTCCACAATACTTTGTGTACTCCAGCTGCAGACAGTTATTCATTGGCTGACGCTTCAGTTTAACCGCAGACCAGGTAGCACGGGATTCGGCCGTGTTCGTGTTTTTCTTGCTGATTGGTTATTGTCATAGATGATGGTTTATCGCGGGAAAAGTTGACTGTTTGCTAGGATTCAACTTGGAGTACACGTGTGCGACAGTTTTCTTTCTTTGTTGGCTGTCATGCATGTGTGCAGCTATTACCCCATTTCACTGGGCCAATGAGGATTCTGATACCCTAAGGCCGAACTTTCGTGATTGATCTGCAAACAACTTAACCCGAGACAAAACATGGTTCATCAAATCATGAAAGATTATAGTAGTTAGAGTGTTATTGGCTCAAATGCGTCCAGGACGTGGCTATCAATATGTGATACAATCGAATAGAAAGTCAAATGTACATGTGTTTAAATTCTAGCATGTTTTCATGTGAATTCGCGAAATTTCCGGGTGTTTACTTATCTCGTTCAGTCATCGTGTTGACAATCGTGGTAATATTGCATATTTATGATACAGAACGTTCATGGTTAATTTTGTACTTTTGAAATTGACATTTGAAAAAAGTCACTGCCCCTACTTGCGCATATCTAGCGTGTACACTAATTGCTAGGGGCACATATTTTTTCCGCCAAAATATTTCAGGACAAGTTGTGTTGCGAAACACATTCTTCAGAACGACTTTCGCAATTGGATCATTTGAATTGTTACGCGCCGTATCTGTCTCCCCCGCGGATCACGGGCGGTCGGTATCGGAGAAACTTAATAGTGATTGGCTCACTCAACTGACTCTCTTCGCCCAAAGACAAGCAGCCGATTGCCACAGGAAGGCTGCAAGTGTGCACATAGGATATGCAAGTCTAGCCTTCGCGTATATCCTCTTCGCGAAATACAGATGGCCTTACTGATGGGCTTCCGCGCAGTAAAGTTGGTACGTAGGCAGAAGCGGAGGAACCAGCGGGCCAGGGGGCAAAGTTCACTTGATCACCTAATAATCTGCTGTAAGGGCCAGATTCTCAGAAATACTTATACACCCTCAGCCTGCAGCAGTTGGCAACCTGTAACGTGCAACCCCTCAAGTGGGATTTGAATGCCAAGGGATCTACGACGCTGCTGGCTTTGTTGACAAAACTCCTTGCTCACAGATAGGTATATACGGCCTATTCACAGTTTCTTCACACATTGTAATAAAATCTTTGAAAAATCACGCCACGTATAACGTGGTTACTTGTTTCCGAAATAGTCCATGTTTCAAAAGCGTTTTATACTTGTGTTAAAATAAGCGCACCCTTACTATCGGTTAAATCAAAGTTCTACTAAGATTTTATTTATAAAGTATAATAGTTCATTTATAATTAATACGAAAAAAAGCAGAGAGAAAATAAGGTATATTGGTAATGTCTATGAAAAAATAGTCCTTATGCAAAATATTATTTAAACGAGTGCGCATGAATGCGGTACGTTATCAATTGTTGTAATTTTCTGGACTAGGTTAAGCTTTGTATGCATGAGGTGGAGGAATATCCTGGAAGTAGAACTTTAACAGGCCGTCAGAAAATATTTGAGTAACCTTGAATGTTTTATAGCGTTCATGATATGTTAGATTACATAATGAAAGAACGGCTACGAACTCGAATATAATTTTCTGATTTGTGTACTTTAGCTGCTTCTTGTTTTAGCAGTACTGTTGGCAACAAATAATAGAACTTCGTCCACTCTAAGGCAACTGAAATCATGTCTTCATTTGACAATGAATCAGGAACGTCTTAACCACCTGGCTGTATTGGATGTACATAGGGAACTAGCAAAATACGTTCCTATTTTGAATACTGCCAACCAATTCATTTCTTCATTTCAACAAAAGAAATTAGTATTTTCCCATATCCACATGTGACACGCGTTAAATCCATTAAAACATAGATTTTTTGTTAATTAAAACGTAAAGAAAAATGTAAGTATTATTATCAAATAAAATATATATTAAATCTTAAATCCTTCTAGCTTAATTGTGTAGTATTTATTGAATGTATTTGATCTAATATTTTTTTTGTAAACGTTACAGTAAAAAAAAGCTCAAATTTTGGTGAACTTTAATATAAACCACATTAGTTAGAAATTTTTTTGTGGAATATGATATTTTCTTATGTTAGTTTTATTTTAACACACCCGTAAATCACTCTTTTTTTTTTTTTTTTTAAGAAACCGTGACCCTTGACCCCGTAATGATGAAAACATTCCGCCGACCCTGTAGGAAGGGAAGCAATGTCATGAAGTAACATGGAATTAAAAGTGTTACGTAAACATTTGTACAAATATATAAAATATTTCTTTTTATATCTGCATTTTAACGTATAAGCCAGCAAAAACAAACAAATTTGTAAAATATTTATTTTTCTAATAAACGTAGTTTTACGTGACCAACGCATGAGTAAAGCATCAGGAACGTGTGAACGATAATTTTACATAAGGATGAATAATACACAACGGGCTTACAAGTAGATCTTAAACAGTGCTTTCAAAGGTGCTCAGTTTACGATGAGCAGCCTATACTTATGATTAGAACTGTGGCTAAACTGGTTTGTGGGGTTTTCTACACCTCTATGACATGCATGGATAATGCCAATACAATCGAGCACTAAGCACGTTATTGGCTGCGAGAAAGCTGTTCAACACAAGCACAGCGCATAAGAAAATTTTACGTGATTGCAAAACTTAAACTCAGATATTAATGTGTGACTGAACGGAGTACGGGAGAGTTTGGCATAGGGAAAATTTTCGCCGCAAGGTGCGCTGCTGTTTCAAAAAGATCACTCTTACGCTAGCGGTAAATGGAAAAGAAAATAATTTTTTGTTTGCGTTTACTAAAATATTAAGTGTAAACTTCATTTTGTAACTGATATTCAAGCACTCCAATGCTGTTTACTAGAGTTAACAGTAAGAAGCACAATTCTGTGTGCCATTAAACTTTCGTAAACACTCATATTTTCAGTTAATATTACGGAAGAGATTTTCAATTCTGTTGTCGCATTTAGTTATAGAGCAATTTTTAAAAATGCTGACTATATTTCATTTCTCCTCTGGTGTATAGTTTCATGTTGAAGCCTTAACTTATGACTAGGGATAGGAAAATTTCGCGAATTCATTTGAGGACAAGATAGACGTCCCACACGTTTACTCTGAAGTCGCCTTTGCAATTGGATCACAGTTCATTAGACGCTTCCTGGGCGACGCTGAACCAACATCACACTTCCGAGGAAACAAAAAGCGAGAGTCATTCCGCCAGGTGTGGGATAAACACCTGCTACTCTCTGCGGCAGCAGACAATAGACACACGTCTGAGGCTCGAGTGCACACAGGACACGTCGAGTTCAGCGAAACATGTCGTTGAATTCGCGAGGTGCCACGGTGGTGCAGTGGCCAAGGCAAACAGCGTTCGATTCCCGGATTTTCGCACGTTGCCGCTGGTTGGCGTGTTTTATCGGGGATCTCCCGTTTCCCTCGCCCTTGCGTTCCGGCGCTGCTCCATGCTCACATCGCTTCATCCTCGTCAGTTCTCAATACCTAGATGTGAAGAGCCGCTCAAATCTCTTCACTATTCACTCAGTCATTGAACTACTTATGGCTAGGTGCAGTGATATTTCGTGAAAGGATTCCGAGACAAGATACAGTCCAAAGCTTCTTTGATTGGGTAAAAAAAAATTTCTGGCCCAAGTTTCGTTTGCGCACGAATCACGAAGGTTCAGTGTCGGAGTTACTTAGTCCTGAGTGGCTTGGCAGAAGACGGACACGGCACCAGTAACCAATAAAGGCATAACAACAGCTTAGGTGTGTATATAGTATTGAAGTCTACTGTGTGCTCCGATTTTTACGCGAAAAGTCACTGGCCCTACTTATGACTATAAAAACGCATATATCAGACTTTAGAAGTAAAACATGAAGTCTGGTAGCAGATAGTTATATCTATAGTGTATATTGTATATACGTACCGAGATAACAGCCACGGTGGTTGAAACCGCTATAGCGGGGTGCGCACTTGTTCAGCTCGGCTCGGCAATGGTCGGGTCGGGTCGGAACAGGCCAACATCAACGCACTTGATCGGACCACATCGTCATGTTTCTGTGTCTACTCCAGTCTGTGCACGTCAGTAAGTTGGCAGCTCAAGACACAAGTACACCGCTGTAAGCAGTTCTTCCGAGGAAGAAGATATTACGTTTGCAGATGCGTGAATGAGATGCAGAAACCATTTCCGAGGTTCCTAATTATATCTTTTCACCTTTACTGATATGAGACGATGCAAGTACGCATCGTTAGCATGTTATACAAAAAAAAATTTTTTTGGGTCTATTGTTAACAATTAAAATATTTCCAAAACATATAAATATAGTCCTATTACATTATTAACACGCGCAAAAAAATAATGTGGTGATATTTACGCACGCGCGCGGGTGTGTGTATATATATATATATATACATACATAAAACCTTATATGATTATTAAGGGAAGATACACGCCCTTCAAACTATAATGTTATGATTGTTCCTAAGTTAAATATTTTTAAGCTTGAATAAATTTCATTATTATCTTTAGGTCTTGTTTTATTGACTCTGGCAATGGGAGTAATTGATTGTAAGAACAATAACATTGCAATCGCTATTGCAAACAGCGTAATTTCAGTAGCGTATGTCCATAATTAATCAAACAGTAGTTTATGTTGGCAACGCGACTGTAACCTGGGGTGACTGCAGCGTGTCAGCCCTTGCTAAAGTGTATTCTACTAAGGTTGGGAAGCTCAATGCCAATAGTTTAGCAACCAAACATTTTCGCCTTCGTATCACTGATGTTACATGTATACCTGATTTTGTTTTCGTTTAGCCAGTAAACAAATGGGGTAGTTACAATTTATGTAAAATAAATAAATATATATATATATATTTTTTTTTTTTTTAATTTTCCTATTTGTATTGTGTTAGAATATACTTAACTAACAATCTTTGTTCTTCGCACTATATTAAACAACGTGGGATCATATTTCGTTAATTTATCACGATAGTGCGCAGAATAAAGTAATTTATTAAAATGAGTTATCTGTAGTGTTTCAGAAACTACAAGAGATGAAAAAATAAATTCATGACTAATGTTAACCTGATTTAATATCCGCCATGTGTGAACATTTGGCGGTTACTTCATCACCCGCCATTAAGCCAATATTTCACTTTAATTTTTTATTCCATTTTCTGAAAGAGATTTAAATAAGGACCACTTATATGTAAAAATAATAATAGTTATATAGTTACAGCATCAAAATTCGAAAATTTTGGAATATGGGATCCCAAGTTTCAATGCTCCTAATTAACTTTGCCAAATAAATCACATGTCAAGTGATCTATATCTTATACACAACATGTTTATTGTCAAAGATATTTAACAATGGGTATTCGGGTACTGGTATTATGAGTTTCTTATAAAATAGCTATTAATGTTTCAGCGAACACATTTTCTTTCGTTAAAAAAGTAATATTTATTAATATTATATCCATTATAATACTAATAAAAATAATTGTAATATATTTTAGTTTTTTAACGAATAAAAATGTGTTGTCAAAAACATCAATACCAGTACCCGAATACCCTTTGTTAAATTTTTTTATATTTTTAATTTACATGTTATGTATATTATATACATCGCGTGACATGTGATTCATTTGATCATGAACAATTTTGATGTATAAAAAAGTTTAGCTCGACACATTAAATTCGCCTGTACCCCATACATAGGGCCACTGACTTTTCGTGTAAAAATCGGAGCACACAGAAGAATCCAATACTATATGCACACCTCAGCTGTTGTTATACCTCCATTGGCTGCTGGTGCCGTGTCCGTCTTTGACCAAGCCACTCAGGACTAAGTAACTCCGACACTGAACCTTCGTGATTCGTGCGCAAACGGTTAACACGTGTCAGAACATTATTTAGCCAATCAAAGAAGCTGGACGACCCTACAGTGCTTTGGGCTCTATCTTGTCTCGAAATCTTTGCGCGAAATGTCACTGCCCCTACCCATACATAACTGCATTCACGATTGGTAACTCTCAAGGCCCATTCTTTGGCTCAGTATTTAACACATTTTGAAGACAATATTAAAGATAATATTAGTCAAAGAAAGTGATATTTGGGTTCTCGATGTTGTAATTTTTGCAACACTAACAGGTGAAGTATCTATATATGGCGTAGATTGATGATGCAAGTGCTGTTTGCCAGAAAGAGTTAGTCTTTTGAACTGTAACAGAACGAAAAATATTAACGATATTAAAAACTCTGTTATTAAAGAAAATATATGGGTGTAGACTTGCGTCAATTTAGGTAAGAGATGAGATTATTGGCACATAGAAGCAAATGTTTTATAAAACTATACGTGGTCACACTTGAAAATACACACAAACACTCACATACATATATATACACACACACACACATATACAAACACACAATCAACTTCAAATCCCAAATTCATCATATTTGAAAGAACTGAGTTACAACTTATCACAGACACAGAGTAAATAGCTACTGACGAAATGTTGTGCTTGATTGGCTACCGCGTGCTGCGAAATGTACCTTATTGGCTGGGCTACTAGCTGGCAAGTAAATTGCCGGGCACTGATTGGCGTACGGCGTTCCGGCACTTTACTGGCTAGTAACGCCATTTTGGTGACGTGTGCTTCTTGAGTTCGCGTAATCTGCTGCTATTTCACCTCTGTGTTCTTATTTACTCTGTGTCATAGACGAGCCTTTCTTAAATTAGAAATGGATTAACTTCAAATGCAGCAATGCGCACGACTTTATTGTACGACACGCAGAGTTCGTTGAAAAAGTAGCACAGGCACTACAAAAATGGACTTGCAAATTTCGCGTTATTATTTAGCAACAGGTTAGCCTTCGCTTTCCTTTACCAACCTAGGCATATTTCGTTTTTCCTTTGGTTACTGGACACTACACGACATTAATGTGCGTGGCTACGTTAATTGGGATTGGTGACTCCACCGTTGATATTCTACTATTGGCTCAAAGTGACCTTGGGACGTGCCACGCAACTTGTTGGCCAATGGCAGACCTCAAATGGTTGTACAGTTAAACAGCTTCTTTCATTTTAATCTTCAGTCACATAATAACGAGAATTACGCAGGTCCCTAGTCATAAAGTACGAGTCAAGTTCCATATCAAAGAAGAAAGCACATAGTACTTTGTGACGCTGGAAAATTGTTGGCTAGAATTTAGTTATTTAATTTTTCTAAAAATATAATATTTGCAGTCTTTTTTTAATAAACATTAATGCCTATTTAGTTTTTGTTTATATCAGAAAATATATTTGCAATTATTAAAATATGCAATGCTCTGTCTGTATGCAAATAAAATTAGTAATAATTTTTAGACATATTTTAAAATATTTATTGCATGTGCATCCATTTCGGTTAGAAATAAGCCAACATTCCTGGCTGGAATTAATAAGTTATTATAAAAAAAATTATATCTATATGACCTTTCTAATTTTTTACTAAACACAGCAAGTGTAATTATTATGATGAACTTTTTCGAAGAAGGAATTATTACAGACTTGGTTTTTGAAGCATCCAAAATGGAAATACGCTTATATTTTTATTTTAAAAAAGATAAGGTGTACATTTTAAATAGCATATATATTGCTATTTTAGTAGTGTATATTTTAATGAAGTTTGCATATTGTACAATTGAGCGCACTGCTCCGTTGTATGCCACTCTACTTCTATATTCCATTCACGGATACTTGCAACATTTCTGGAAACCTGCTAAAGTTCTAATTTCAGGATATCATTCCGCCTGGCGCAAATAATGCGTAACCGAGACTAGAAAATTACACCAAAGGGACAATGTACTTCATTCGTGCGCACTCAGTGTAATAATATTTCGCATTAGAACTATTTCTTACTAGGTATTACCAACATATATATGGTTCCCTTTTTTCATTCATATTATTGATAAATAAAATATTATAATATATATATAAACTACAATAATAAGTTCAATTTTTTCCAAAACTAAGGTACTTTCATGTTAACGTGCGTATACAACGCTTTTGATACATAACAAATTTAGGGAGCGCCCATAGGTTTGATTCAAATAATGTTAATAAACCGCTCATGAACTATACCTTAACTTAAACGTGTGTACATCGCTACGGTTTTACAAAAAAAAAAAAAAAATATTGACTGAAAATGTTAACGCAAAGTTAACGTAACGAGCCGCACATTGACATCGACGCGAATCCGCCTTCACTCTGCGGAAGGGGGTAGAGGGTCTGTTACGGTTTTCGTGACCCGGTTTTCGCACGCCGTGCGAACGGCGCATATAACTGACCCGCACCGCCTGCGGCGATCCGTTCACTGCGACCCGTGGATCATAGTATAGGTTTTTGAAGGAGGGGGGATTTGATACGTGGTACATAAAAGGAGGGGGGGAGCCGGGGTGGATGTCCGCAACAGATTCCCCTTCCAATCCCCTCGACGACACCTGCTGCGTGTGGGAGGGGGGTGGGGTGGGAATGAGGAGATGGACAGGGTCGAAGAGGGGGGAGCGATCCGACCCCCCTCCCAACCACCCTGCACGATGCGGCGCTAAGCCGGCGGATTAACCCGTCTTTCAGCGGGCCATAGCCGCAACATGATTTACATACCATGCGCTGCCCTCCTTTCCCCGGCCGGTCCAACTCGCTGCACTTGCCCCGAAAATTACATACCCTTCTTCCCTACTATTTAAAACACTTCGAGTGCTCACCATTAAAACTCCCGCCTACCAGGTTCTTGAACTGCATTGCAAAGTGCTTGAAATACACTTTTATTCTAACGAAAGTATTAAACCTGTGTCCAATGTGCTGCTCTACAAACGGAACTCACACTTCAGGCGAGGGCTGTTGAGCGCTTTCAGAACGTCACGAACGTTAGAAACACAATTTCAGTGTTCCTCAAAACGGCCACGGGCCGAGGCGGCTTAGCGGTTAAGCCTGCTCGACTCCCACCAAGGCGAACCGGGTTCAATCCCCGGGCGGGTCACTCCCGGATTTCCGCAATTGGGAATCGTGCCGGACGATGTCACTGGTCGGCGGGTTTTCTCGGGGAACTCCGGGTTCGTTTCCCTCACCCTTGCATTCCGGACTTGCTCCAGCTCACCTCGCTTCGCCCTCGTCGGATCTCAATATCTCGTTGTGTGGAACCGCTCAAATCTCTCAACTCAGCGATTTTCGCGAAAATATTATAGGAACAGTTGTGTTTCGTAACACTTTAGCTCATAAACACGTTCGTGATTGGATGATTTCCTTGTTTTGGGGCTTGGGTATCTGCCCGCGAATCACAGACGCACAGTATCGTAGTATCTTAATTCGCATTGGCTAGTCAGATAATAAAGTTCCTTCTCACAACGACACGTCAGCAATATTAAGTAAAAGAAAACTGCTGATCTGCCCTAAGGTATTGAAATCTAGGATCCGTGAAAATCATTTCGCGAAAATCGGGTGTGTCTTTTCACAAATAAACTTGGAGGTGAATGTGATTGTTTTCCTTCTCAATGCATAGTCAATCACGCGTTCGCAAGGGGGGCACCCTACTCATTACTGCGTTTGTGCACTTAAAGTCCAGTGAAAAATACAGTGGCCAACGGACAGCAATCGTTTCACCGCGTAAAAGAAAAAAAAAAAAAAACTTTCGTGTTTCGGTAATAAAACAGTTTTGTGCATTTAAATCACTTTGCAAAGTTCAACACATAACTAGTTCCCAGGTGTGAGCCATTTTACAACGCCACCAAGCGACATTTATATCAACGAAATGTAGCCATTGTGACGATCAGTAAACTACAGCTGATTTATAATGGATTGTATTGGAGAAATTTGGGTGACTCCTGACATCGAGGTCTTGAGAGCCGAAGTAGGTAAAGCGACGTGAGTATGGAGCAGCACCGGAATGCAAGGGCGGGAAAAAAACGTGAGATCCCCGAGAAAACCCGCTAACCAGCGGCATCGTCCTGCACGATTACCACTTTCGGGAATCCTGGAGAGTCCCGGACGGAGATCAAACCCTGTTCGCCTCGATGGGAGGTGAGCAGTCTAACCGCTCAGCCACCACCACGCCCTTCAGGCTTAGAAAGCAAACGAAACCCCGGGAAATAAGTGAAAACCCAGACGTATCTTTTCTTAACGGCCCAGCGGTTTTCAGGGTCGTGCAGGCAGTCAATAGTAACATGTACATGAGGTTACATACGAAATAAAGACTTTGCAAACAACCTACTACAGGGCAATTTTAACACGAACAGCCTCACCACGTAGGAAAATAAGCGTTTAGTCTATTCGTTGTTTTTTAGCAATTTTTTAATCCAACATTTGGTAAACCACCGTATGTTGGACGTGATTGTTTCTTCCTAAATATGTCACGCATAACAAACGTTTCACACTTTTGTTGAGATAAAAGTACATTATTTTGGCTTAAATTGAATTTTCACATGAATTGTACACATAAATTATAATAATTCACTTATAACTAATATCAGTTCAGATAGAGAGTAAATATGTGTTTTGGTTATGCCTAGTAAGAAATAGTTCTTAAGCAAAAAACACTGAAGAGCCAAAAAAACTGGTACACCTGCCTAATATCGCGTAGAACACCCCCCCCCCNATCCCTCATGCGCAGACTTTAACACCACGTTCAAACTCACTTAAATCTTGATAACCTGCCATTGTAGCAGCAGTAACCGATCTAGCTGCCGACCGCATCGCGTTACTCTGATTGGTACCATACCTCTGTTTTTTGGCGTACGCACGCCTATATCAGTTTTTTTTTCGGCTCTTCAGTGTATTATCACACTGTGCGTTGGCCATGGTATTATTTTCTAATATTTTCTTTGCATTAGGCTGGTAAATATCCTGGAAGTATAACTTTAGCAGGGCTTCAGAAATGTTGGAAGTAACCGTGAATGGACTATACCAGAGGATTCAAAGAAATGGTGTAAGACGTGATACAATATGCTGAAACAATTTTTCTTGGTTTGGAGGTGTTTGGAACACGTTTATTTTGTGGAGCAAACTATGCTGTTCAATTATTGAACCCTGTCAATCGTCCTTTGGTCTGAGAAGCCAACACGTTTCTTACTGAAAGCATCTACGGCCGGCCCTAGTCCCTATATGTTGAAAACGTAAGTTTGTGAGCGTCACGCGCCTTCAGATGTACTTTTCTTACGGGCGCTGGCCCCGGAAAAGATCATTGTTTTATATTTGTGCGTAATAGTGTTCAACTTGTTAAAATTAATTGCAAGTACTATTTCCCAGTGCCGCGGTGGTGTAGTGGTTAACTAATAGCCTCTCACTAAAGCGAACAGGGTTCAATACCAGTCCGAGTCACTCCCGGAATTTTTACAAGTGCCGGAAGATGCCGCTGGTCGTTGGGTTTCCTCGGGTATCTCCCGTTTCCCCGCTCCTTTAATCCGGCGTTGCTCCATCCTCACCTCAATCACCCTTGTCGGCTCTTAAGAACCGCCCAAATCTCTTCACTCACTCACTATTTCCATACATAAAAAAAAATAGACTTAATTTTTTTTTGCAGAATGACGTGTCAAAAATAACCACTTTAGTGTTTTTGGGAGATAAAAATAATAAAAACTAACTCACTTACCGATGTGAGATAATTAACGTGCAGATTTTATAACATTAAATACTTTCAGAAATATTTTAAATCACATTCTGAAATGTTTTCGAGATTTATAAAAATGGCTCAATGTAAGAACATCTTTGCATATTTTTGATTTGTTAGTGTTTTTTTAAATTGATTTTGCTAAGCATACCTGAAACAGTATTTAGAAATGATTTTTGAATCATCCTTGTAAAATATTCTGTAAACGTTTTCGATTGTTATAAGTGTACATGATTCTTATTGGCTCAGGGTTCTGCAATAGGCATAATATAAATATGGACTAATTGGAGAAGTAATAGAAGCGTACGAGTTCTTGAATTCTACCTTGTCCCGAAATTTATCCCTAGAGGGCCTATCATTTGCGTTATACAGCAATACGGGACGATGCTAAACTTCAAAGTGACATACGTACTGAAGCACACCTCATTTTCTCATTTTCCGCTGTCACAGTCCCCTGTTCAACTCGGCATCGGGCCACGATGGTGTACTGATCAGATTACTCACTTCCCACAAAGGCGAACCGGGTTCGATTCCCGGCGGGATAGCGCCCGGTTTTTCACATGTGGGAATCGTGCCGGACGGTTATGTTGGTAGGCGGGTTTTCTCGGGTATATCCTGTTTCTCCCGCCCTTGCATTCCGGTGCTGCTACATGATAACGTCGCTTTACCTTCGCTGGCTCTCAAGATCTCGATGTTAAGAGCCACCCAAATCTCTTCACTTTTCTTCGGGCTTAGCCCTTAAAGTGTTAATTCTGAGCAACTAAAACACCTTCCAAAAGTATTGAACCTCGTGCAAACTGGTTTGGGGTAAAAATTAACCTCTCACTGTGGGAGCAACCAATATGCAGATAGCTAAGGCTCGAAAGTGGATAGCAATGTGTAGTCTAGGCTATATTTCGTTCAACTCGTGACATTTCCTTCTCTATACTTCTTTGCAGAGTCGTGTAAATTTCGCGTTATTACTTAATGGCACACTAGACTTCAACATCCTATACAGGTTTATTCAGCTAAGATGTTCACCCCAAATATCTTCCGAACCGCTGAATGTTTTAAAATGTTTATTTCAAATTTGTAAATGTCCCTACGGGGCTCATAAGACACCTTCTATGTCTATTTCGATTTGTAATTATTTATCTTACCTACCTTATTACAAGGGACCTACAAATTAGCGTAAATTTTTGCCATCAAGATAGCCTTTACCGCCGTGTATGTACCCGAGCTGGCAACGTATGCTAATTGGCTGTTGCCTAGGTTCCCTTCTGGCTGTATGGCCCGTGATTGGACATTACGAATATGCAGTGTTATTCAATGTTGTAGAGTTGCCATGGGAGTGTCAAATATTGAATGGTCCGATAACAATAGTGGGGCGAATGTACATATCCTTTAATTGTTAAGTGTCTTTAAAAGATAACGCGTAATATGCAGGTCTCTGCCTATTGCTAAGTATTAAGTGTACGTCCCAGGTACGGACGGGATCTAATTAAGTCTCATGATTGAGCCCCTTGCGCCTAAAAGGAAGGGGAGTCATGCAAATGAGGCATGCATCCTGGTAGAGAGGGATTGGGCAGCCATGGCCACAATTACTGCAATGACTGCCTCCCAGAGTGTACCTATCACTAGGGCCAGTGACTTTTCGCGTAAAAATCGCAGTACACAGTAGACTTCAATACTATATACACACCTCAGCTGTTGTTATACCTCCATTGGCTGCTGGTGCCGTGTCCGTGATTGACCAAGCCACTCAGGACTAAGTAGCACTGACACTGAACTTTCGTGATTCGTGCGCAAACGGTTAACACGGGCCAGAACATTTTTTTTAGCCAATCAAAGAAGCTGGACGACCCTACAGTGCTTTGGACTGTATCTTGTCTCGAAATCTTTTCGCGAAATATCACTGCCCCTACCTATAGCTGAGGCTATAGATAAGAAGGGGGAGGGGATAAAACAGGCATAGGTACCGTAAAAACCCCTCCCGACAGGAAGGAAGTTCAAAACTTTGCGTGCATTACTGAAATGCTACGGGAAACAGAGGGTGTGTATAACCGTGCTGTTTAATTTGGTTGGAAGAACTAAAAGAGAGGGGGCGGGACTTGTGTGCGTAGGCGTCCTTAAGTAGAACTGAACTACTGCCAGTATTTCTGCGCTGCAACAGTAATATTGACGGCAGTAATTGAATGCAGGCCCCTGCTTCTCGTCAAGTGTGTCGGAAAACTGGGCAGCGCAGTAGTGGCAACTACTCCATCTTAGCTCTCCCGCGCTGACAGCAGGATCTTCATGCCTTTGGAGGAG
>NQII01000316.1:643852-669164 GCA_002778355.1 Clitarchus hookeri | reverse complement strand
TCTTTCAGATGATCCCCTATCCAACACCTGGGGACGCAACGAGTTGAAGGATAGTGTCTCCGCACCCGAGCTACCACAGTCCCACCGCACTCGCAGATGGCCCTCGTCTTCGATGGTCCCAACGGGCGGGTAGACCTCGGCGAGAGAACAACCACGAGCATGATTTTCATCCCACGACAGCTCGGCTCGTGTTACGAGATGTAATTAACTACTGAGGTAACAATATATACTTTGGTTTTTTAAGTGGGGATATAATAATTTTTCCAAATAGCATAACATGCTATTAACAGGCGATTTCCGTGACGTGGATATTTTGAAAACCCGACGAGCACTTTTTGAGAAATAAAGGGGTTTTTATAGCATTTGACTTTAGTTAAGGTGGGGTGGTTTGCCTCATCCATTGCATTGGTGTGGTCTGTGAAAATGCCACGATTACTAGGTGAATTAATTATAAACAAGATATGAACATCAAATTGAACACACGTTTTATTTGTATGTAACATCAACAACAACACCAACAAACAAACTTTCGCATGCTTTCTAGACCTGTGTTACTGCATCAATAGCACGTGCGTCGCCTGTGTATGGACACTCCGCTGGGCATCCCAGCAGAAAATGCAACCTCTACCCCGCCACAGCTACAGTAAAATGTATACTACTAAGAACAGCCCTTATATCTGAAAAAGTGCCGGACGCATTTTTTAATTTTTACTTTATTGAACGCGCCGCTTAATAACATGCTACGGTAGTGGGGGAAATGGGTATACTCCATTCTAAATAACCAAAACTTGATATCGATATCTAAGTAATTAATTACATCTCAGAACAGACATAAACGTTGTCTTATGCGTAGGAACAGTGATATTTCACAAAAAGATTTCGAGACAAGATACAGTCCAAAGCACTTTAGGTTAGTCCACCTTCTATGGTTGGCTAAAAAAAGTTATGGCCCGTGTTAACCGTTTGCGCATGAATCACGATGGTTCAGTGTCGGAGTTACTTAGTCCTGAGTGGCTTTGTCAAAGAAGGACATGGCACCAGTAGCCAATTGAGGTATAACAACAGCTGAGGTGTGTATATAGTATTGAAGTCTACTGTGTGCTCCGATTTTTACGCGAAAAGTCACTGGCCCTACTTATGAGACCCGTAGTGCCATTTACGAATTTGAAATCAAAATTTCGATACTTTAAGGTGTTCGTAAGATATTTGGAGTGAACATCTTAACTAAATAACCTTGCATTTACTCGAGTATCTGTCATTAGTTTATTGGTTTACGCAGAAGAGAGGACAGGTATTTCCTTTGAACTAGGTGGGACGTGATTGGGCTGGCTTTTCGATTTTTGTTTCCGATTGGTTCAAGGTCTCCCAGGGCGTGACAACACGACTGTAGACCAATACAGAGTGCGATAAAAACGCACGCGTGTGTGTGTGAATGTCTATTCTGACTTATGGCTAGGGCCAGTGACTTTTCGCGTAAAAATCGGAGCACACAGTTGACTTCAATACTATATACATACCTCAGCTGTTGTTATACATCCATTGGCTGCTGGTGCCATGTCCGTCTTTGACCAAGCCACTCAGCACCAAGTATCTCCGACGCTGAACCATCGTGATTCGTGCGGAAACGGTTACCACGGGCCAGAACATTTTTTTTTGCTAATCAAAGAAGCTGGACGACCCTACAGTGCTTTGGGCTGTATCTTGTCTCGAAATATTTACGCGAAATATCACTGCTGCTACTTATAATAATATTAACGTGAGTTTTGCAGTTCTCTAGTTCGTGTGGATACCTGGGAATGTCGCGAGTGCAAGCGGTGTTACGGTAGACTTCAAGCTCTTGTAATTTCTTGCTGCTTTTGCGATTGGACCGCTTGTTTCTTGGCACGCCCTGCAGGACTGCGAAACAGTAGTACACGTTTGAAAAGGAACCGAGCGAATCACGTACATCCTAGTGCACAGGAGAATGTGCTCGTCACGAATGCACCAGCTGATGAGTCAGTGACAGCGCTGGGGCGTATGCACTACTGTAGAGTTCAGCCAAGCCGTCCAATGTACTCACGAATTTCTCGGGTCTCTAGTTATAGGCAGGGTCACCCGATTTTCGCGAAAAATATTTACTCGCAGGCTATATTTAAATACTTTGCGGGCATGTTAGCAGTTTGCTTTTGCCTATTGGCCACTTGTCTTGGCGAGGAGAATTTTTCTAACTTGAGTGGCCAATCACAATTAAGTTACTCTGATACTGAAATATCTGTGATTGGTGGACAGATAGGAAAGGCGCATAATACGTAAATCATCCAACCACGAGAGTGGATATGAGCTAAACGGTCATGAAACACAAACGGTCCTGAAATATTTTCGCGAAAATTCGTGTACCCTTGGTTATAGGCCACGTGTTTTGGGCTGAAGACGGTGTAGTTCTTGACTGGACCAATCAGAATGCATCGTGCCGCTTCTGCAATTCACTTCGTTCTTTGCCCGGCTCCCTCATGCTGCTCGTACAGTGGTACTCAATGTTCCACGAATCGTGTTTCAATTTTTGTGTTTTAATTTAAAATAAAATAATTCAAATAATCTCCATGTCACTACAGAATCAATAGAGAGTTCCGTCCAGTGTCTCGTATCTAGACCTAAAATTGATTCGACCCCTTCTCACTAAATTGTCACTGCTGACTGATTCAAAGTCCCAAGCTTATATACTGACTAGGGAAACAGAAATTTCGCAGATTCAGTTGGCATCAAGTAATACTTGACAATCCTTTGTTTACTCGAGCCTCAGAAAGTTGTTCATTGGCTGAGGCTCCAGTTTTAGCACAGACCTGGTAGAACGGTATTCTGTGCTCTTTTACTTGCATGGTAGTTATCGTCTCAAATTAGTCCAGAGTGTGGGTTACAAATTGCGATTCAGTTGAGAAATAAAGTCAAATGTACATGCGTGTGAGGTCTAGAATCTTCTGGAAGGAATTTGCGAAATTTTCGGGTCTCTAACAATGACTGAGGCCGCGTTGACTCTGCGGTCAGCCTGCTCGCCTCCCACCACGGCGAACCGGGATCAATCCCCGGCCGGTTCACTCCCGGATTTTTGCACGTGGGAATCGTGCCAGACGATGCCGCTGGTCGGCGGGTTTTCGCGGGGATCTCCCGTTTCCCCCGACACTTCATTCCGGCGCTGCTCCATACTCACCTCAATCACCCTCGTCGGCTCTCAAGTCCTTGCTGTGAGGATCTGCCCAAATCTTTTCATCAGTCACTCTAATATTCACTGAAACTGTTTGTGCTTTCAAATGTTAAATTAAACGGTCAACACTGTTTCGGATCGTTAGATTCGCGAGGAACGGTGCCACCGACAAGCTGGTGCAGGTTCTCGCCTTTCACATTCCCGCGAGTCCTGTCGTCAAGATACGTCACACGTGATTGGCTGTTTCGGCTTCCCTCGTCTTTCCACACGAACAGTTTATTCAATTCTCATGACACTTCCATAGATTTACTTTGAAGTATAATTGTCGTGCTATGTGAAATTAAATACTCCAAATATTTGAGATAAGTGAATTTAAATTTTAATTATATCAATAGAAGGGCCTTCTCCACGAACTCACTGGAGGCGTGGCCAGCTCGTTCCTTGGCCCTTGAGCGGAGAAGATTTCTCTCGGCTTGTACGAAGAGAAAAGGTTTGCCTTCCCATCCCCCTAACTATGCGTCAAGAAATTACATTAGCCATGATTCATCCCTTTTAACTTATCCCTTCTTAAATTTCCTATAACCAAATTCATTTACATTTCATTACTTAAATTACCTTACATAATCATAAACATTGTGTGGAGTGCATACGAAATCGAATAACATTCCTGCGACTATTAGAACTCTAGATGTAATTACGATCCCAATTATATAATATTAAAATTTCTGGTTCTAGCTCACAAACTGGCTGTTACGAGAATTGCGTTTATAGGTTTTAAACGTTTGTGTTTCGCGGGTAAGTACCTAATAAACGCAGCAGTTAAAACTATTCAACCTTTATGTAGTGGATCTTAGTAAAAGGGTTTTGAAAAACAACTAGGCACAACAACTTTCCGCGAAAATCGAGCGTCGCTAAATATATTGTACGTCTGAAAATTTGTTGAGGTTAGATTTTAAAACAACATGGCTGCCACAGAATAGGCGTGGGTGAGCAGCGATTGTACATCGTCGTTAACTCATCCTTTCTCCCTCGAGTTTGGATAACAGAATGTACACTTGTTGACGTCTAGAATGGGCGAGAGAGTACTCTTTTGAGGAATCGGGACACGCGCTAAGGTTAATGGTTTTTTTTTTTAATTGCAGCAGGGTTTACGTTCGCTCTGCGCGGACGGCCACCAGCCACGCGGCCTCCCCGGCGAAGAGAAACGAGTCCCGGCGCAAGGATCGGGAGACGCGGGTCCACTCTCACCTGTGGCACGCGGCGCCGGGGGGTGTCGGCAGCTGTGCGCGCGCTGCGCCAGATCAACCCATACAACCCCCAGCTCGATCCACCCCTACACGAGCCACCCTCAGCCTCCCACCTGGGTCGAGGGCTGGCTCGTATTGATCCGCCCAGCATCCCGCCCGCTCCTCGCCCGCCGACGTCAAATATTATAACAAGCGCTCCCCCGGTCCCGGTTGCAGAGCCTGGCGCCTCCCGCCTGCTCGCGGTTCGTCGACCGCCTTACACGACGGCTCTTTTAGCGTATCCTTCCGCCAGATGTGGGAATCAACACAGGCCTGTTCACACGTGCACCGGAGCCCGCCAAATGAAGGCGGTCTTCAGATCGATAAAACCATTTTCTAATGGACGGCCACACCGGTGTTTTCGTACAGCTCCTTTCGAACTATATTATATTATAGTTTAGCTCATGTTCCTACCTATGTTGGCAGCGGATTAAGAAAAATAGTTCCGAGCCTTCATATTGTATTACGAGTGTAATGTTTAAATTTATGACATATCAAGTTATATTTGTGGGCTTTATACACACTACAGCACGAAATTGAATATCGTTAACACATTTACGTTGCCAAACATTCCACGTTTCCTCTTAACCCTGCCAGACCTGCTTTTTTTTACCATTTCAGGTGTTGCAAACAAACAATTTGATTATATATGCTGTACTTAAGACGACACAACACTTGTTTCGTTGTCACAGCCAATAAGTTGTAGGCTATATGTTCGACTATAGCAATATGAACCAATTATGTCCTAGACCAGTATGACGGTTACCCACAGGTAGAATCATTGGTCATCTAGTTTGACAGTGTGCAGTACAGACCAAAACTACCTACACGTGCGTAATAAAGACCGCTGTGTGCACTGGGTCTGAATGGGTCAACCGAAGTGTGTATAAAGTCATTAGGCCCACAGAATTGTAAATGTTATATATCGCGAAAAGAATAAATATGACGGGAAAAGTAGTTCTTTAGCAGGACTTTAAAAAAAAACTCGCTTAGGCCTAACTCTCAGCAGCATATATTATCGGGGTAACTTTATCATGATAGGCACAGTCAAATAAAAAATATAACAGCACTTTCGCAAAAACTCGTGGCCAATGAAAAATTAAAACTGCAGGTATCCACATTGGATATTGCTCTACCTATTTTCTATAACACTCTAGCAAGTTTATACTTCGATTTCTGCGTGATCAAGCTTTGAATTGCCTATGTTATTTGCAGGCCATTCACAAATGTTCCGCTTTAGAGTACCAGACTCCTCATTGGCGCAGTGAAATGGGATCGTAGCTTCATACACGGATGGCCGCCAATAACGAGGGAAAACTGTTGAACGTGTGTACAGTAGGTAACAGCCGACTTATCCCGCAGGAAAACTGCACGTGTGCAGGAAGGATACCGAAGTCTAGCTTGCGTGGAACTATTTTCGCGAGAATTAGGTGATTCGAGTGGCTTTGAAAGGGCCACCATGGCGCAACGATGGCGGAAAAAAGGAAGTTGTTCGAGAAATCTCGTTGGACTACGGCAACATTCGCGGTGTTTCCCACCTGCGAAAATCCAGGGTGACATTCCCTCCCCCCTTCCACCAGGGAATCGATACCGGATCGCTGAAGGGGGATGCTGGCGAACTGACACCGCGCGTCCACCGGGGAACCAGATATCTATACTCTGTTCACCATTAATTGAGCACTTTTGAAAGCCCGGCTTAGTATCTGCTTTCACTTTTCATTTTGTATCCTAGCTACACGTGTAAAATTAACATTGCCGTTGGCATTTACACTTTATTAATGCATCACCCAAGTGAAACTGTACGTTTTTTGCGAAATTTAATGTGCTACTATAGTTCATTCCCTGTTAATTCCAACTATTCTGAAGGCCTGAAAAAGTTCTACTTCCACGATATCCCTCCGCCTCATGCAAATTAAGCTTAAACTGGTCTACAAAATTACACCAAAATGAAGACACACCGCATTCGTGCTTACTCAGTGTAATAATATTTTGCATAATAACTAGTTCTTACTAGGTATTACCAAGACACCTATTTTCTAACTGTTTTGATTCGTATTAATTATACATGAAATATTTTGATTTATATATCAAATTTGAATGAAAGAAAAATTTAGTTACTTTAATGCTCTTTTTGTTGACGGAAGTTTAAAAAGTTTGTAATACATAACATAATTAGGAAACAACCAAACACGTCTGACATGGGGTGATTTTCCAGAGGTTTGATTTAAAAAGTGTTTAAGAAACCGTGAATAGACTGCAATATGCAAGTTCATTCTCTAATGCCTTGGGACACCATATTTTAGCGAAAATAATTCCACCGATGCTGTATTTCATTATCCTACATGTACTCCTGCAGTTTTCAGTACGTGATTGGCCATGCGCATTCATCGGAAGACAGTACGGTGTTTAATGGGCCAATGAGAATTATTAGGAACCAGTGAGATTCACGTTATTATTTAGGGACACCTTAAACTTGAAACACGCGTACCTCTGCAATGCGTTTGCCATTCATTGTACCCACTGAGTAAACTTAAAATATTTATTTACGTGCGTTGTCTAGTATTTATTTGTATGTATTAAAAAAAAACCTTTTTGAACGAATCACTTGTCACTTAAGCTGAGGATGCTAGAGTGGAGTGCAAATGATCTGGGTTCGAGTTTCGGTCGGGCTACCAATTTTCTTATAATAACAGGCGCTAATCCACAAACGCCAGTGCTTACAATATAAGGAGGTATCTAAAGTCTAGCATACATATTTTTATATATTTATTTTATAAACTGCTCGACGGGGACATAGCTAACCCTCTTTCATTACGTGAAACTTGATTAAATAATCAAAAGTTGATATATAATGCTACAAATGAGAAGTGATTAGTTTATTTAGCTTCCGCAAAGCACGTGTTTGATATGGGGCAGTGTCTCCTATTGTGACTATACAGGATGCGATGTGACGAGTCATTTAATGACATATGTGGTGTATAGTGGCCTGAGACACATAAAACAAAGCTTCTTGCAACTGCACATGCAAAGGAGCCATTTTTTGGGTAGGTATGTGACGGTGGTGCAAGCATCGCCCTAATATATCCCATATGTAGAGACCTGCCAAAATTCGCGTTATTACTTGGAGACACGTCAAGGTAGAAGTAAAGTGGATCTCCTTATATTGATGCAACCAGCAACACCGTAAATCCACAACTTTTTAAAAAGTACTGTAGAGACTTCCAAAATAGTAAGACAAAAATGGCTTGGTATTCATATGAAATATAAATGTTTGTATTTTATTCAGCGTAAAATATTTCACTGTAGTAAGTCTCTTTGATGGGTTAATTAATTAATTGCGAAAATTTCAATTTCTTAGACAAGAATGAGTGTATTTTTTCTCTAAATAAATAACAAATAAATATTTGATAAAAAAACATTATCTAAACAGGTAAGCAGTTTATTTCTATGCTTTTGCAAGAGAAAACATTCACATAACATTTCATAGATGTGCTTTAAGTTATGTTTATGAAAATAAGTTACAATAAGTATTTCACCGGTTGACTGGATTATTTATTTTTAAAACTAAGAATAATGTCAAATAAAGCTTTTTTTTCGCACAGAGTCAAAGATATTAATGTATAATTTCATATAAACCAATCGCAGTAACGATAACATGTCAAATAGCCGTACAACCTTGGAAAAGCAAAAAAAAATCTTTAATATATCTAGGAAGCTACTGCCTTCATAGTACAGTGGTAGAAATTGGAACTACGTTAAGATGTCGAGAAATCAATGAGCAGGGAGGGCTCGACAATGTGCCCGATAACAGGCCTGGTATGGGTTGTAAACAGTTAGAAGAGGATGAGCACCTGCCTACCAGTAGAGGCGGAGGGGACGCGTGTCTGCCTGTGTCTCTGGCTTTTGCCACGAGCAGTTGTTGCTGACTATAAAAATTACAGTGATGCAAGTAATGCGATCATGAGCAACCGACTATTGCAGGTTTATGTTCTTATGCCTGTTGCCATGCAGCCAAAAAAAATATCCTCTTATTATGTAAATCGCACGCATTTCACTCATCTCAGTATTAAACTGAAATTTGAATCTGTAGTTACTGTAAACTTACATTTATGGAAGTTGTCATGCGTAAAACACAATAAAATGTAGGTAAAGCACACAAAAAAAATGTTAATGTATGAACTTGCCTATACAATGGCATTTGAAAGGAATGGTTATGTGTGAAATCGATGAAAGTGTAATTGAAAAGGAATAATATTTTGTGAACGATTAATACAATTTTCATTTTATCATTCACGCAATTTATAAAAAAAAAAATAATTTTCTGTATGTCTTCCATGAAATGACTTTCTTCATAGAGCTGCAAATAACTACACAACATATGCAAAGCTTACCAAACTATACTAGAGCAGCTGTCATAATTTATAAGAAAATAAGGTGTATTTATTTTATTTATTGCATTATACGTGATAGAGTAATGTACGTATTTTATGAAAGTCATAGTGTTATAGCGTGAAAGAATTGTAAACGTATTATATAACTGATTAGAAAAAAATAGTTGTGAAATTTTGAATTTTTATTTATAATATGCCTTAAATTAAAATAAATTCAAGTAACCTTTTTTTCATGTTAGAATATAGACGTTAATATTTACTTCTAAAGTAAATATTTTAGATAATATAAAGTGACCAAATATGTATAAACTCTGTTTAAAGAGAAACTAAATACGCGTTAGTAGTTATAAAATGGCGATTCAAAGACAGGTAGGTGGGAGGGATCGGGGATAGGCCAAATGGCAACAGCATGCTCTTGCATTTCGCCATCATTTTCCCCGTTATTGCCTCGAAATATTCCTTTTCCCCCAAAATATGCCAAAATTTCTCAAATTACCCTAAAAATTTCGCAAAATTTAAAAAAAAATTTAATTTTTTTAAAATTCTTCAATGACTTCACAATGCGGAGGAACGACTCAATTTTGGGCAATTAGGAGCTGAAAAGGTGAGTGTTTTCTGAGAGTCTACCACTACCATACTTCACACTCTTGCATTCCAAGTTGGAAGGGTTATAGCCCTATGTAAACTTATAAGCATAGTTGGCAGCAATTCCCGAACCGTTTAAGATGTACTAGTTAAACTCATATCACAGGCATCGATGCAGACAAGGAAAATTAACAAATAGCCATTTAATCCCTATGCGAACTTATAAGCATAGTAGGATGTTATTCCCGAACCATTTCAGATGTTGTCATCAAATTCATATCATAGGAATCGATGCAGACAAGGAAAAATTAACAAATGGTCATTAAAGCCCTATGCGAACTTATTAGCATAGTTGGGCATAATTCGCGAAACATTTAAGATGTAGTCGTCAAATTCATAACATTGAAATTGCCACCAACAAGGAAAATTAAAATATGGTCATTTAAGCCATATACAAAGTTATAAGCATAGTTGGACGTAATTCCCGAACCGCTTAAGATGTACTCCTCATATTCATATCATAGGCATCGACGCAAAAAAGGAAAATTGAGACATGTTCATTTAAGCCCGATGCGAACTTATAAACATAGTTGATCATAACTCCCAAACAGTGTATGGTACAACCAGCAAATACATAACATTGGCAAAAGGGTGTTCTCCAAGTCTTCCGTGACATCCCGACTGGTCCATACATCACACTCTTGCAGGGAGGTTCTCGGAGTCTTCCCAAATCCCTGCCATGTCACCTGACTGGCCCCTACATCATACTCTTGCAGGGGGTTCTCCAGGTCTTCCCAAATCCCTACCATGTCACCCGACTGGTCCCTACATCGTGGGTTATCTCAGAGTCTTCCCAAATACAATTACCATTTAATTCATTCCTACTAGTTCATATACTTCATACTCTCGAATTTCAAGCGAGAGGTTGTCTCAGACATCACATGCTAGCATTCAAAGCTGGGATGATTATCTCACAGTCTTTCCCAGTCGCCGTAATGTGAGGCATAACATAAAGGACTTCACCATGCCACTTGGTGTAACATAAAGAACGTTGCCGAACACTTCAACGATGCATGCACCCTAACATAAAGGATGATGCCGAACACTGCGAAGGAGCGCGCATGGCATAACATAAATCAAACTGCCATACACTTCAACGACGAAGGCATATTAATATAAAGGGTGGTGCCAAACACTTCAACGACTCAAAAAACCTAACATAAAGGGCGACATCGAACACTGCGAAGATGTGTGCGAGCATAACATAAAGGGCACTACCGTACACTTCAACGGTACAGGCATTTTAATTTAAAGAATGGCACTGAACACTTCAACTATGCACACACCCTAACATAAAGGGTGACGACAAACACTGTGGCAAAGTGCGCAATGCATAACATAAGGTAAACCACCGTACACTTCAATAACATGGGCATTTTAATATGAAGTGTGGCGTCGAACAATTCAATGACGCATGCACCCTAACATAAAGGGTGGCGTCGAACACTCAACGACCCTGACATAAATGGTGACACCGGACACTGTGACGAAGTGAGCATAGCATAACATAAAGGGCACTACTGTACACTTCAACGACACATGCATTTTAATGTAAAAGGGCGGTGCAGAACACTTCAGCAATGCACACCACCTAACATAAAGGGCGATGCAGAACACTGCGACGAAGCGCGCACAACATAACATAAAGGGCGGTACCGTTCACTTCAATGGCACGGGTTTTTTAAAATAAAGGGTAGCACCGAACACTTCAACTATGCACAATACCTAGCATAAAGAGTGATGCCGAATACTGCGACGAGGAGTATGTTACACCAGAGAGGAAGCTCTGCGCAGCTCCTCCTGTGAAATACCTTTTAGATACAATATACACTCACGGCATCAGTATGCAAAATTCACGTATTTACTTACATACACATACAGCATTTCCATCAACACATGCAAACAAAGATTAGCCAAGTAAGTTACACCAAAGGAAAAGCTCGGCATGACTCCTCCCGAAAAATATGTTTTACATATGATATACGCTCACAGCACCAGTAAGCAAAATGCATGTAAACACTTACATACACACATTCACAGCAGACCCACGAACACTTGCAAACGAAGATAAGCCAAGTAAGTTACACCAAAGGGGAATAAATACATATTCATTACTGGACATGGTTCTAAGTTTCGATACACAGCAAACCCTCGACAATGGGTAAATTATCAAAGTATAATTTAAGCCCCAATAAGCATAGGTGCTCGTAATTTCCGAACTGTTTAACATACAGATGGCAAAGTCTACAATGCGAAGAGACATATAAAACATAAATGCAAGCTTACACCATAATAAAGAGAGAACACCACCGAGCATAAAGGAGCCCAACAGGTTACATGAGGCTCTCGCAGGTCTTACATAAAGGGTGCTGTGGCACACGATACAAAAGCCTAACATGTCTCGAAAGCGTCTCGCCACTTACAAAGATGACATAAAGGTCACTGCTATTGTATCTGTATTTATTTATGTATGTACATATGTATTAGTATAGGATAGGATGACCACCTCAGTGGCTATTCAGACTTCGAAGAGTGAACACAGCTGTTTTATTTTCTACGATGGCAAATAATCGAGAAAGTAATTTGTGGTGCTACTGCGAGAAGACTTTTTCTAAAAGTAGCAATGCTCGTCTACACGAGACCGGCTGCCAAAAAAATAATTAATGTAATATCTTATAATGTGAAAATGCAAATCATATTTTCGAAGACTTGATAGCTTAAAAAGGCATAACTCAACATGTAAAGCTCTCCTTCCTATACTGGTCAACCAGTATTTGCTGAGAATACCGCAAATTTTTGATGGGAAGATATCCGCGAAAGAAAAATTCGAACTATCAACATCATTAATGGCAACATACCATACTAAGAAAACAATGTCTGGAACAGTCACATCTCCTAGGTATCCATGCCACTACTGTAACTGTACAATTGCACATGCCTACAATGTGGAGAGGCGTATAAAGCATAAATGCAAGCTGAATCCTCATTCCACAGGCTATCGATGTCATATATGCCAAGGTATAATCACTCGTATAGACAGTTTAAACATACATATGAAAAAGTTCAAAGACCTTGTTTCTCTACATTCTAAGCAACACAATGCATAGTCAATGTTACAAAATTGTGACGATCAGATGTCTGCTGTACAAAGTATTAATAACACCTACATCACCAACTTCTGACCTACATGTGAACAATGAACACAATCCATGTAGGAAACACTGTCGCAAATGCGGTACAATCTAAAGTAAAAGTAGCAATGAACGTCGACCTGACAGATGTAAAACGGCGTGTTTCAGTGGAGAGACGTTAGCTGAATATATGTTTACAGAACACATAAACAAAAACTTAAATCCCAATGATGAAATAAGAAGATATGCACATATATGTGAAACTGATGGAATTGTCTTAGTTGTTATTCGAATTTCGAAGAGTGAACATCGTCTCGAGCGAAGATGGAAAATACGTCAGAAAGTCATTTGTATTGTTTTTGCAAGAAGGCATTTACTAAGAGCCGTAATGCCCGCCGACATGAAACTGCTTGTCGTATGAACATAAAGCAATCTAGCTTAACATGTGAACAGTGTAAGTCTCAATTTAGGTGTCGCGATAACTTAAAAAGACACCTCGCAGCGTGCGAGGGACTACCTCCTGTGTCAGCTAAGAGATGTAGCGTATTGCCTACATCTGAAAAAAAAAACATGTGTAGGGCAGACACTTGCTGCATTGGATACTGGTACAATGTCACCATC
The DNA here is from genome assembly GCA_002778355.1 of Clitarchus hookeri. Classification (NCBI taxonomy): domain Eukaryota; kingdom Metazoa; phylum Arthropoda; class Insecta; order Phasmatodea; family Phasmatidae; genus Clitarchus; species Clitarchus hookeri. The sequence continues at coordinate 655,912 of NQII01000316.1, read as the reverse complement.
ATCGTCAACATCAGACCTGGACATGAACAGTTTACCACATACATCAAGATATTCATGTCACTACTGCAGCAAGACCTTTAGTAAAAGTAGCAGTGCTCACCAACATGAGAAACCTGGAAAATGTTTGAAGAAGACGCAGTGGGCTTTCTGTATTACTTGTTTCTATAAGTGTGGTCGTGAATTCAAATTTTATGAAGTAATAGGTGTTACAGACAGCATGCGACTCGAAATACACCACCATCAGGTAAAACTATGCCGTGAGTCGTATTACAACCATGACAAAACGTGTACATATAAAGCACCTACACCTGTTGTAAACTTACCAAATGAGAATGGGTTCATACTGAAAGAATCTGCTTTCCGAGGTATTATGAAGACGTATGTTGCATCCTATTCATCAGGTATGGTGGATGATTTTTGCACATATCGTAAGCACATGAAAAAGACTATTATAGATCAACTTGCAAGCGAGATAGGAAAAGAAGGTGCATTAAAATATAATATATTTTTGGACTGTAAATATTTCAAACCAGAACCACACGAAGATGAGTATAGCAAGAGAGCCTTCAATACCTCGAATGTGCATCTGTATAACACACACGAAATTGAAGACAGTGTTGAAGCTAGTATACAGAAAATGTGTCACGAGGAAGAAGAATATATGGGAAAGAGTTCCAGTTCGACATTATATAAGATACATCAGCTACAGTTGAGAACAAATTTACTTACATCACATAGCAAATAGATGTATGTAGATTGAGGACATGCAATCGGGAATGTCCTGTAAGACAATCTGCAAAACCTTCACAGAGTGTGAAGAAGGAATTACGAGTGTTGTAGGTATTTACTATGAAGAGTGCGAGCTAACAGATCGTAAGAAGATGTGAACAACAAACATATGCTGCTATCATGTAAGGTGATAAACAAAGTTGCTACAACTATCCAGAACATCGTGAACACAAGTGTGACCTCCAAGTCTGCTGATGACGATGCGAAATATGTACTGGTTGGACATTATATATAATTTATCAGCGGTAGTTGAGAACAAATTTTACTTCAGCCACTTGCCTATTTCCCTTTAGTCCACTACACAGAAAATTACAACCTAACTTCGTATTCAACCTACAGAAAGAGGGTAAAAATTATAGTAACTGCAGAAATTCACATAGTTACTAAGCTATACGTCATTGGCATTTATGCTTTATTAGTCTCTTCACATTGTAGCCTTTGCCATCTAGTATGTTAAACAGTTCGGGAATTACGAGCACCTATGCTTATTGGGGCTTAAATGATATTTTGATAATTTACCCATTGTCGAGGGTGTGCTGTGTATCAAACTTAGAATTATATGTATTTTTTCCCTTTGGTGTAACTTACTTGGTGAAACTTTGTCTGTATGTGTTGATGGGTCTGCTGTACATGTGTGTATGAAAGTGTGTACATGAATTTTGCATACTGATGCCATGAGGGTATATCATATCTAATACATATTTCATGAGAGGAGCTGCACAGAGCTTCCCCTTTAGTGTAACATACTCTTCGCCACAGTGTTTGACGTCACCCTTTATGTTAGGGTGTGTGCATCGTTGATGTGTTCGGCGCCACCCTTTATATTAAAATGCCTGCGCCATTTAAGTGTACGGTAGTGCCCTTTACATTAGGCCTCGTGTGCTTCGCCACAGTGTTTGAAGCCAGCCCTTATTTTAGGGTGTGTGCGACATTGAAGTGTTTGGCTTTATCCTTTTTATTCAAATGCCCGCGCTGTTGAAGCGTACGGTAGTGTCCTTTATGTTATACCTCACGCGCTTCGTCGCAGTGTTTGACGTCGCCCTATATGTTAGGGTGTGTTAGTCGTTGAAGTGTTCGGCGACAGCCTTTATTTCAAAATACTCGCGTCGTTGAAGTGTATGGTAGTGTGCTTTATGTTATACCGCACACGCTTCGTCACAGTGTTTGGCATTAGCCTTAATGTTAGGGTGCATGCATCGTTGAAGTGTTCAGAAACGTTGTTTATGTTACACCAAGTGCCATGGTGACGTCCTTTATGTTATGCCTCGTGTCATGGTGACTGGGGAAGACTCTGAGATAATCCTCCTGGCTTAGAATGCTAGCATGTGATGTCTGAGACAACCTCTCGCTTGAAATGCGAGAGCATGAAGTATATGATCTAGTAGGAATGAATTAAATGGTAATCGTATTTGGAAAGACTCTGGGATAACCCACGATGTAGGGACCAGTCGGGTGACATGGTAGGGATTCGGGAAGACCCAGAGAACCCCCCTGCAAGAGTATGATGTAGGGGCCAGTCGGGTGACATAGCAGTGATTTTGGTAGACTCTGAGAACACCCCCTGCAATAGTGTGATGTAGTGGCCAGTCAAGATGTCAGGGAAGACTCGGAGGACACCCTCTTGCCTATGTTATGTATTTGCTGATTGTACCTTAAATGGTTCGGGAATTATGATCAACTATACTTATAAGTTTGCATAGGGCTTAAATAACCATGTTTTAATTTTCCTTGTTGGCAGCGATGCTAATGTTATGAATTTGACGATTACATCTTAAGCGGTTCGAGAATTTCGATCAACTATGCTTATAACTTCGCATAGGGCTTAAATGACCATGTGTTAATTTCCCTTGTTGTTGGCGATGCCAATGTCATGAATTTGATGAGTACATCTCAAATATTTTGGGAATTACATCCAACTATGCTTATAAGTTTAGATAGGGCTTAAATGGATATTTGATAATTTTCCTTGTCTGCGTCGATGCCTATGATATGAATTTGACGAGTACATCTTAAACGGTTCGGGAATTACGGCCAACTATGCTCATAAGTTCGCATAGGGCTATAACCCTCTCAGCTTGGAATGCAAGAGCGTGATGTATTGTAGGAGTAGACCCTGAGAAAGCCCTTAGTTCTTCATTGCCCAAAAATGAGTCATTCCTACATAGTGTGATGCCAGAAAAAAAGTTTTGCGAAATTTTGGGAAATTTTTAGGGTAATTTGGGTAATTTTGGTGTTTTTTTTAATGGGAAAATGGATATTTCGAGGGAAAAACGGAAAAATGATGACGGAATTCCAGAGCATGCTGGTGCCGTTTCTCCGATCCCCGATCCCTCCTGCCATCCTGTTTCTGAATCGCCATTTTATAACTACTGGCGTTTTTCTTATTTCGAGCTGCATTCTTTTGTCCACTGGAAGAAAATAAGTCGAATTTGGAATGAACAACCTGACTGTACGGAAATTGTCGGACAAGCATTTGAAGTTACTGTACTGTGTTGCTAGGGGGAAGGGACTGGATGGGGGTTACGCTCACTGGTTAGCCTGGCCAGCACAAGTCTCGCTACTCGTTGTGCAGTCCGGTTCAGGTGCATGGCTGCCAGGTGTGTTGCGATCTAGTGATTGCAGGCTCTATAGTGGTTGTGCGATGAATCTGAAAGAATGTGGGTACACCGGAAGCGTCCAGTCAAAAAGACACGAGGTTTCCCTTCAAGAAAAAATAAAAACAGAAGTGGCTTACACTTAAATATCCGAAAGAAACACCGGCAAGGGACAATATAATACTTATTTATACACAATTATTAAAAATAATTTCTTGCGTCGCTGCAATTTTGCTAGTGTTGGGTTATTACGTTTTTTATCAACCAGACCTAAGGATTGCCTTTCCCTGCCTGCGTGTATGCATAGAGTATACATAGTACTAGAACAGAGTGGACACTCAATGTTATCCAATGGGCAGGGTTTTTTTTCTCGCAATCGCTATGAGAAAACGCAAATTAGACAAACACATAATTGAATTCGCTGCTCCTTTAAAATCCTATTTACTCACAGTTAAACTCACTTGTGATACTTGTAACTATTGTTACGCGCTGAAGTTCGGACTGGCCGCGAGCTCCCGTTATGCGCGGTCTGGGGTGACCCACCTCGTCCCTAAAATGCTGACGTGCTCGCTGCCTCGTCCGCCTACCCGCCCCCGAAGTTAAGCCTGGGAATGATTGGCAGCGGTGAGATCTGGTTGGCGTCACAGCCTCTCCTTGCCCTGCTGGAGGAGCCAACAAATGCAGAGAAGGCGCCAGAATATTCTGGGAATTAGAACCCACGCCGAAACGCGAGACTTGGCGAAAATTCTGAATGACGGCCTACGATCCTGTAAATAGAAGCCACCGCGGGACTGCGGAGAGTCTGGGTAGAAGACTCTCAGCTGAGGGCCGACGCGAAGTTAAGTGCGAGACGACGGCGGACCAGATGTGCGAGGCGTGAATGGACGAGAGGGCGTGAAACCCGACGAGTGAGGCCTACCGTACACGAGGGCGCTCGGAGAACTCTAGAAATTCGCAGAACGGTGGGACATGGTCTTACACAGATGGGACTGAATGAAGATATAACACGGATTTTATTGAAAATATTGAAATTGTCAAATATAGACACATAATTTATGATGCAATAGGTTTTGATACACCGTCTATTACAAACAAAATATTTTTTTCGTACGTTCAAAATTCAAGACACATTTTAAATGCTGCGATATAACTATTTTTAAAAATGTTTTCAAGCTTATTTAAAAACTTTGAAAGACTGAAAATGTTACATCTGATTAAGTGCCTTATTTGGTGTTCTCAGATGGCTATGTCGGAAATGGTATTGATTGGAAACATACATGCATACATGGTATACGTACGTGTAGATTCAGACGTACGTCCATGTTGGATAATAATGGTATCGCGCACACGTTACACACATAACAGTACACATAAGAATGCACATACCACATAATACTATCTCTTCAAGAAGAATGAGGTATGCGAAGAAAATTAGCATCCGATAAAAATACTGCTTCTTCCCGCGCGTTACATAACTGATGATCACTCTTAATTTATGAATTTTTCGTAGACAATCATTGCCTCACTCACTTGTAATATCAAGCGTTCGCGAGGACGTATAACTAACAAAAGTCTTCCACAAAGCCTTTCCAAATTCCATTTAAAACTTTTGAAAACTTTAAAAAAAAAAAAAGCTGTTTTCGCTAGGCAGTGAAAACGCACCTTAGTTTAATTATGAGTCACCTGATTTAAGTAATTTTTTTAATATTCTGTCTACAAAAGTTTTTTAAGGCTATTTGTTCTTTAAACCATTTATGTAAATAACAGCCTGCTTTTCATGTAACACAAAAGTAACTTACTGAACAAATATGTTAACATACTTGCAAGTAGCAACCTGTTACTTGTTTCATCGAAATAAAAATTTTATATTCAAGTTTTACGTATTTTGTAAGGTATAACAGATCCATATACACTTAAGAAAATATGAACATTGTGAATTATAAACCATTACATTAGTTACTCATTACTATTCTCGAGGCAAAGGAATTATTTTTATTTAATTAGAGGTAAACTAATAATTACGAGGAATGATATTTATTTATGAGTATTTTGTTTTGTGGCGAAGTATGTAAGTAAGACTTTGAGTCTTACTTAATTTTTCAGAACCTGATTATAATGCTATTTTACTCTTATATTTACAGATTTAAAATATGGCAGTTTATATTTGTACTCTCAAGCCTACACAATTAACATAGGTTTCTCGTAAACTATACCTAGGAATTTTAAGTTTTACACTTGCAGTTTACAGGAATGAATATTTTTTTGTGCACAATTTTGTCCATTAGGGCACTATCGTCACTTATACAGTCCATCTAATTAAATAATTCGTTGCTACTAAATGTTTTGTGGAAAATTTTGTATACACTGGAGAGCCAAAAAAACTGGAACAGGTGTGCGTATGCAAATAACCGAGGTATGAAACCAATCTGAGTAACTCGATGCGGTCGGCAGCACCTATATAAGACAACAAGCGTCTGGCGAAGTTGCTAGATCGGTTACTGCTGCTACAATGGCAGGTTATCAAGATTTAAGTGAGTTTGAACGTGGTGTTATAGTCGGCGCACGAGAGATGGGACATAGCATCTCCGAGGCAGCGATAAAATCTGGATTTTCGCGTACGACCATTTCACGAGTGTACCGTGAATATCGGGAATCCGGTAAAACATCAAATCTTTGACATCGCTGTGGCCGGAAAAAGATCGTGAACGAAAGAGACAAACGACGACTGACCAGAATCATTAAATGTGACAGACGTGCAACCCTTTCTCAAATTGGCGCAGATTTCAATGCCTCCTAGATACCTTCAGACTTTAGTCAAGTCCTTGTCACGTCGTCTTGCGGAACATCTGCGTGCTCGCGGGGCCCCTACACGATATTAGACAGGTGTACCTGTTTTTTTTTGCTCTTCAGTGTAAAATGCATATCAAAATATTACCAAAATTCGTATTAACACAATGTTAGAAGTGCTACTGCATGAGCAGATAATTAGACTTTAAAACCAGGCCGATGTTTTTTTAAAAGCATTTTCACCATATTTCTAAATAGAACATTTTTTTTTGCTAACATTCTAGCATTGCGGAACAAGATATTTGGTGCAAAAATTATGCACATCATAGCGAAAAATAACAGACTTTTTGGTCAATTTCCTGGAAATAAACACTGCCATTATAAGTTTCATTATCGAATGAAAACGCATTTGCTTTCGTTCCTGTTTGCTCAACAGAAATTTAGTTGCTGTTTGACACATCACAATTTCGATAAAACACCTCAATCGGTAGATATAAACAAATGTACATATTTATTACCATAATTTTATAAACAAGTTAAAATAGCGAATCTTAAATGCTCCCAACCTATGTAATAAATAGTGAAAGGTTTACAAGAAAGTATTATTGGCTTTTCCAATGTGCCTATCTTCCATCCTGGCATGTGTGTGTCATTTATTTCTAATTTCGGACCGCGGTTTAACCCAACCTGGGGCCCAATTATTGAAGCTATTGGAATTATTCGTAGAGGAAAGACGTCATTCCGCTATCGGAATGCCTAGAGCCCATTATTGAACACTCGATAGCGGAATTATATACCGGAATCGATCCATGAAGTGTCAAAATGAATCCGACAGCTAGGCAGCTGCATGAATCGCCATTTCTCTACAGATTTGTCTATATTATTTTGTATGATGTAGGAAACTTGAAAATACACTCTCGCGTGGTTTAATATAAATATAATTAACAAAGGAGAGTAAAACTGTTACGAAATATCAAATTATCAAAGCGTTTACATATGTACGAAAAAATCGTGTAAACAAAGTTAAGTTGGTAGGTGAAAACTGATAGAATTGCTAAGAATATCATGTGAAATATTATACGAAACTACTGAAACATGAAACACTTTACGAAATCAATTTTGCAAGAAAAACTGTACTTGTGAAACGTAGTTAGACATGCAAAACTTAATTATAAATATTTTATAGTTTACAGCCATAGCCGGAATGTTAGCAAATATTTTGTAATGGTATATTTACAACAGAAAAATATAAATTGTTATAGTGTTGCTTTATAATTTGCATTTTATCATTTGTTACAGTATGTTAAAGCGTTCTACTATTCTTTCGTGAATAAAGTTACGATAAAGTGATTAAAATATAAAAGTTTCTATGATATATTCTGAATTAATACTAAACATTTATCTATCGGCAATATGAGTTAACTGTTTTACATGTTCTTTCACGGACTGTTATTTTATTGGCAAATATTAGCGTAATTATGCAAAAACAATTTCTTTTAAGAAAAAAACAAATCTGCATGAAAAATAACTGTTCTTGTGGATTAGTAATATCTGACTTAACTATTTATAATATATAAGTTTATAGTTTCGTCTCCACTGTATATAGTTTATTTTTTTAAGGTAGTTGCAATTGCTTATCTTGGATTATCTACAAATAAATAAAATGGATATTAATGTATTATAAAACAAATTTTCCAACTACAACAGATTTAACGTGATTGGTTCAGCTTTGCTGACGACACACGAAATGCAACGATGCCATGTTGTGAAATCGATTCTTCAAATATTCTATGTATTTTATTTCGACAGTTACTAGTCGTCTCAAAAATTTATATTTTGGCATCGCTACACTCGTTACCGGAATGGAAGTATCGGAACAATCCGCTAGGGAATTTATTCCCAATAGTTTAAAAAAAATTGGGCCCCTGTTTCGTTCTCAACAGATAATTATACCTCAGCGTTTTTACATTATTTAGTATGCCGATTGTGTTTACAAAGCCATATCCGTGTTGCAATTATTTGCGGTAATACACTCATACAAACAGGAAATTCGTTAGTTTATTGTTGCCGTGAACCACAATCACACACCAAAGCGGATTTTTCTTAGTGTATTGTCGTTGTTGTGAATGTTGATGTATAGGCCCACATTTTTATGTATATAAAATTGGAGTATATTTGTTTTATTTGACCTGACTCATATTTATCAGATATCTGCAGCTTATTACAGGAGGATATTCTGCGGAATGATTCCATGAGCATGAAATGCGATGTTCATTTAACTTTTTATTCCATATTCTAATTACGATTTTATATTTATATAAATCTCTTTCGTGACAGCAATATAAATATATCTAAGAATATAATAGGTTTAATATCTATTGCAAAACAGTAGCGTTACCAACGTGCAAACGAGTATTAGATGCAAGTTTTAACTGCAGCTGCAGTCTTGACTGGCCTGTCGCTGCGCCTTAGTGACGTCAGCGCGCACCACTCAATGCACCGTTACTCAAAGCGGCTCGCTCGGGCCAACTTCCCATTGTTGGTTGTCTTGCTGCTAGCGCTCAAGCACATTGTTGTAATCGCAGAGAGTAATCTGCTAGAGGCGACGGGTCATAAAGAGGCGGGCGGGTGACCTGACCTGCTCACTGACACATCGCGGTTCTGTGAATGGATGACAGCCTGTCTGAGAATGAGTATCCGAAAAGGGGAAGAGGCGGGGTGGTGAATACGACTGTGATGCCATCTAGCGGATGGGTTGGAAGTATAAAAAAATTAGTTGGCAGTGTGCTCTGGGTGACAGAGAATCACACTACCTCCCACTTGACTTTTACCTAAACTTCAAACACATGTACCTTCGAAATGACTTGGTCATTGGACCATGTTTTATTTGACATGCTCTGGGTAACTCTGCGCCAGTAAATGAACACTTTGCCATTGTGAAGTCCAATCACGAGCACTTCATTCTGAAAGGTAGTGACTTCACATCTGTGCAGCAGCCAACGAAGAAACGATGCCGGCTCGAGTACATACAGCAGTGTGAAGTTAAGCCTGATGCCAGATAATGACGCGAAATTTGCATGTCTCTACACATATGTGTTTAATATGGGTCAAATATGGAGATCTGGCAGCACCAAGGAATGGGGTCAACATCAACAGCCTGTTGGGTGATGCGAACTGTATGGCAACGAGCATTATCATGTTGCATGATGGCCTTGGGTTTGTTGCGCAAAAATGTCATACGAAGGGGCTATCGAACCTCAATGACGTATCTTTGTGCTGTCTCGTGGCTTCTAATAACACGATAAATGTCCGGGAGTCATAGCTGATTCCACATCATAAGGTAACACCTGGTGACCGGGACGAATGGCGTTCACGAATCAGTGCAGGGTCGTTGCGTTGCCAACTGTGCCGCAAAACCTTGCTGCGACCATCAACGCCATTGATAATGAAGCATTAACGACCAGCCTGACTCAGACGGCGACGAGTCGTTCTTGCTGAGTCCGGCAAATGTATTGCCGGCCCCACATACCGTGGGATCTCTCTGAACGTGGCGCCACGTTCTGCTACTGCACGTTGGTGCATATAGACCATTCGCGGTTTCTTCATACTTTTTGAATCAAACATTTGAAAAACATAAAAGTACCTTATTTTTGTTTGAATTTATCTTTAACTTATATTTAATTTTTAAAATATAATATTGATATAATAATTTTTATGAATTAAACAGGGACGAAATAGGCGTGTTGGTAATGCTTAGTAAGAAATAGTTCTTATGCAAAATTGTATTACACTGAGTGCGCACGAAAGTGGTGCGCTTTCCCTTTGGTGTAAATTTCTAGATACGGTTAAGTTTTGTTTGCATTAGGTGGAGGAATATTCTGGTAGTAGAACTTAAGCAGGGCTTCGGAAAAGTGTGAAGTAACCATGAATGACCTATACGACGATCTTCTCTATGAAGTAAGGTTTGAAATAATGAATATTTCGTTGACCTAAAAATGTGGGTTTTAAAACGAAGAAAACCCTTCTTAAAAGTATTTAAATAAAACTTGACAAAATCCTATTACTTACTAAGAAAAATACTGTGCAAAATTTTGGATGAATTTTAACTAACTGATACCTAATTCACTTAAATATGCGAATACTTAAATTAATGTGAATCCTTTAACTTAATAAATGTCTCGTATCACAAATAAAACAACGATTATGTATGCTATACTATTTGGCATTTCAAGTATAAATAAAGTGTTGTTTTAGATTTGTTATGTCGTGATTATTAAACAAACCAACAAATATTAACATTCTATCGTTATACTTGAATTGTGTATGTGGGCTGAATGTATACTATTTTAATTTTAGGAAAATTTTTTGTCGCTACAGTTTGTTAATGTTGATTCTAAATTAACTGGCTATAGCAAAAGTTATAGAAAATGGAACAAAAATAAGAACGTTTCCTTCATAATCTGTAGGTTGAGCAATGGAAGCGTATACCACCAGCCTTCTTGAAAATGTATCGCGTAGCCCTTGCAGACAGGCCACCAGTGGCACACGAGAGGAATTCTGGTTGCAGATGTTGGACGGGGGCGGAGGAGTAATTATCAATAATTAAACAACATAACTATTATGTGTGTGTACTGCGTGAGTGCAGTACTGGAGAAACTGATATAATAAAAATTGCAATATTCTGTTAATGTTTTTTTCAACCAAATCAAAATTTAATCAAATACAACTTAACCCAACGTAACTTTGTCTAACTCTTCATTATCTATATGCAACTACAAACAACAAATCATTATGAAAAGAATCGTAACACAACCCTTAACTCAGTTCCAAAAAAAAGTATTTTGAGTAGTATGAAATAAGTGTTTCTGGAACAGCAGTGTGGCGTCACCTAGTGCTGGTACTACAGAAGAGTGACGCGACTTTGATTTTCCATCATATTCGATGGAACTGCAGGTTAAAACTCAACTTGCCTTATTTATGGTGACCTCAAAATGACAAGAATACAGGTATCAACTCTTCCAGGTAAAGTATAGAAAGCAGGAACAGGGAAGTGCAAAGAAGTAATAGCATAGAGATGTAGATTCAGCGAAATTAATAAAATGCTTCAATATTTGTTGAGAGATTTGGGCGGCTCGTAACAACGAGTACTTGAGAGCCGAGCTTAAGTAGTGATTATGCCTGTACCACAAGGGGTAATTGATTCAAGCATAAAATCCTAAAACTTTACATATATCAGTTACCTTAAGGTTTAGACCAAAATTGCCTACTTTTCACCCGTTCTTGCTATAGATTTTTATGCTATAAGTTTACTGTTCAGTGGGAAGTGCCCTTATGGCGTATATTATGAAGCACTACGCGTGGGTGGAACAATCACACATTCACTTAGAGTTTGTCGAAAGTATCAGAAATCCCAGATCCCAAGAGCGCCTTTTCTTCCTAGGTGGCAGCTGTTTCACTACTCCTCTGTTGCCATAAAGTGTAAACATCAGTTGTTGGCGCCTGAGAGATCCGCAACCACTACAACTTATGGGTGCCGATAGTTGCCTACGACCAGTCGTCGCTCAGCGCTATTTCTATGCACGCTAACAACAAATTCACTCTGCGTACTTATTTACTTCCAGTCACGAACATAATTTTTTAATTACCGTCTCACTCACCCACCCATTTGAGTACCATAGGTTAGTTTAGAATCAGATTGATTTAATAAATTAATTGTGCTTACTTGAGGTAAGTTACGTCCAGAAATAGGAATACCGTAGAAATAGGAACACACTCAATCAACAGGAAATAAACCAAGGTCTCGATGTAATTGTAAAGAGGGCGTAGATGTAAACAAATTAGGAAAATTTGGTACCAATCCAGAGCACATTCTAGGTTTACATGAAAAAAC
>NQII01000316.1:621576-643846 GCA_002778355.1 Clitarchus hookeri | reverse complement strand
TGAAGTACATGATTTCTCCCCCAGAAATTGTAGTCTTCGGTTGTGTTTTTGAAGTTCTTTTCGGATAACGGTTTATTATATTTTGTAACTTCTTACTCAGCTCTAAATATTCAGTCTAACACACATTTATAAACAACTTATGATCGGCAGTAACGAATACGCATTATAAAAAGCCAGGAATAACTTTGAGAAATGGAGTATAATCATGCAATCCTGGTTTAAACCGGCGTGTCAATTAAAATTGTTGTTATGCACGGAGAAGAGCGGGTTTTTGTAGCCCACAAACTAACTGAGTCAAAGGACTGCCACGACATGTGATTTCATATTATTTTAATGATAACCAAGCTTTTTTTGTCGTAAAATAACTGTAGGAATTGCATTAGGGAGATTGTTCACCACTGGAGATGATTTTTCCCCAAATATATTCTATGCGAGTACCACTGTAATTCTTTATTTTGTAACTTCTGTAAAAATTTGCCTCTAGTTGAGAGGTTTGCGTGGCTCTTAACATCGGGGTCTTGAAAGTAATCAGCCTGTAGTGACAGTGCATGATGTAAGTATTGAATTTAAGAAACGATAATTTTAATATTCCACCATTTTGGTAGACAGTGCAACGTGAAAAATAAAGCTTTTACGTTATGCATTAGCACCTACATAAACGATTCCTACCGTATTTGGGATATAAATAATACTATTGAAGTAAGTTATGTTCATTTATGCAATTTAAATGGATAAGACACATATTTTAAAAATTGCGAAAAAACAAATAAAAAAAATTTAACTTGCAATATCTACAACACCGTTCAACTAGTTTAAACCAAAATTGTTATGCTGAAAGTGTATTTTACAATCATCAATTGCGTCAAACCGTAGCCACGTATGTATGCCATGTCGTAAGAAATTGCCATGTGAAAAATAAGGTTTTGATATCACATCTCTCGGGAAACAATCAACCGATTCCCACTAAATTTGACACTCATGTAAACTGGCATATATTAGTGGATCGGACTATTATATTCAAAATATGTTCACAAACATTATATACTACTAGGATATATCTATGGAATCATGTTACCAATTCCAACTTAACTTTGTATGCCATCACTATATATGCAAGCATCCAGTAAGCTTATATCGAGAGTCACCTGTTTTTCGCGAAAAGATCTACGTGAAGGCCAGACTTTAATATTTTATGTTCACACTTGCAGCCTTCCTTGGGCTATTGGCCGCTTGTCTTTGTATGAAGAGAGTTTGTTACATGACGAGCCAACCAGAATTAAGATTCCCGATATTGACCTTCCGTAACTCACAGGAAGACAGATAAGACGACTAACAATTCAAATGACCCAAATACCAAATTGGTTCTGAACTAAAGTGTTTCTAACACATCTCTCTAACATAAGGCACCTCTTCCAAATATGTTGGGGCATCCCGTCCATAGCAGGGGAGAGATGGCCAAAAAAATATGTTAACGTTTAAATTAATATTTACATTTTTTACAGGTACAGCGTGATCTTGAATATTTTTATTAACATTCCAAGTATTTAGAATGTATTAAAAAAATTAACTGTCCTGTTTACTTAATATGTGTATATTAAAAAAATATTTTCATTAGGTGGGACATGACTCTTAAATTTACTCTACTTAACCTCTCCGGTTATGGACATAATGTAGTCACAAGAAAAACCTTAATTATCTAAGTATAAGGTAACATCCGATGATTTCCACAATACTTTTTCTTTTGCAGTTGGAAATTTTCCTAAGCTTACTGGACTGCTATGTTATAATTAGGATTGTATGTAAGTAAATGTTCTTTTCTAATTTTCAACTAACCTATGATATTAATAGAACAAGTGTTTCTAAATTAAAACTAACGTAAAGGTTAGGGTAAATAGGGGTGATTATTACGAAAAAATGTCTAGGCAGTCTACGCTTTAGAACATTTGTGCGCACCTTTGGTTGCTGACTACGTGTCTAAGTGAGAAGACAATGTTATTAATGACTGGAACCATCGAAATTAGGAAAGTTATAAACATAAAGCCTGTGACTTGCGGGGTTGACAACTAAGACGTCAAAAAATTAAAATAACCAAATCACGAATCTAGCTCTGCGCTGAATTTTTTAAAATACAAACATTTGTGAAATATTTTCCTAAACACCGGCATCCTACCAATAAGATTTATTTACAGTTTAAAATATTCTTAGTTAATCTATGATGTTATTAAATAATATTTCTTGGTTTAATGTAACCTAAAATATCACAGAACCGTGTGTAACTATGTCCATGTGTTGTTATAGTTTAACATTAGCTAGCACAGGCGAATAAGATTTTTTTTGTTTGGTTTAAACTGAACATACCCAATCTTAAAATTTTAATTCCCAAGAGCATGCGCATTAACCAGCAATTGTAAACACTTCGGAAGTTTACTTTGTGAAATTATTGCAATTAAGATTAGGTAATCAAATGAACATTTGCTTTATACTTTTGCTATTGCTAAACTACAACAGTTCTATGGCAAATCCAAGCCCCAGGTAATTGTTTATTGGCTGTTGCCCCAGCGACCAACCAGGTGGCATTCTAAAACGTTATCCTACGAGTAAACCTAACGATTTGGCTGTCTCAAAACACTCTGAGAAAATGTTTTACTCTCTCTTGGCGGTGTTTCAAAACCATAGAGTATTTACTCTGAGCATCTTACCAGAGTGGATCTTTCACGCGCACTATTTCGGTGAGTAACGGATAGTAAACTGGAAACTGGCGGGAGGTTTAATTGAATATTTAACTAACAGAAAATTTCCAAGTTATGTTTACACACACTGGAAGAAGATTACAAATGATATATATATATATATATATATATATATATATATATATATAAATTCGTATTTTTATCTAAAAGTAAGTTGTTTATTCTGCTAAAATTTTGGACATGATTTTTATGATTGGGTTATAAACAGTAAAGCTTTGGCTATTGTGTATGTAATTAAATATAAGAAAAAAAATTACATAAGTATTTGTTTAGACGAACAATATATTGTCCACTTAAATAATCTGCTCTTGTTCCGAACCACTGAATTCGTCCCCTTAAACAAAATAAACCATAAAACATTATTTATTCGGCCAAAACTTGTTTGCTTGTTCCAATGTCACAACCATTTTACAAGCACTTTCATCTAATCTGTTTGTTTACAAGGTATAGTCAAGTTAATATTTTGATTGTAATGAATACGCATTTGGTTAGCTGGAATAACTTGATGTGTATGGTATTACAGAACTTGTGGTGGTAACAATATCAGCTTAGTCCAGTAGTGACATTCGTTTGGTTGGTAGAATTTGCAGTTCGAGAGTTTGTTTACAATTACTGTTACAATTGGGACAATAACAGTTATTGTTAGTGTACTTATTGTTGTTTAAAATATCCAAAAATAATCCCAATGAAACAAATTCAACAGAAAACCAAAAATTATAACTAAAAATACTTTAAATATTTATTGATGTGATTGTTATGCATCACATGCATGATAAACATAAAAAACATAGCTTCGACGCTAGCCACTATGGTCGAGGCGGCTAAGATATTAACTTCGGGTGCAAGTGTTCGGCGTTTGAATCTCTGGCGTAGCTCACTATATTTAATATGTGGCTCACAAAAAGGTTTAGCCTATTCCCCGTTCGCCAACTGAAACGTAATATTTGTGTTTCTAATAGGAGTGGATCGTGCCTACGTTGTGTGAATCATGTAAACATCGGCGTTTTCCCCTCCAGCGACATGCGTATTGCACGTACGCAAACACAGTGAATCTCCCTGCTAGCGCTGGAACTCAGGTATTAAAAAAAAAATTAAAATTTTATTAAGCAATATAAACATACTGTACATGTCCTTACAAACGAACATCACCATTCGTACCAACCAACTTTCTAAATAACCATATAGCATCACCTAACTCAAACTTGAGCTTACGTCTAGAATACAATACAGGAAAGGTGAAATAGTAATAACAGAAGTTGAAGAAGCAACAAGCTCATTTATAGCAAACGTCTTCAACATATTATGTCTCTTGAAACTATTTGACTCAAGTCATTAACACCAGTCACTGTGCTGTTGTGTGGATGTCTGTAAAAGCATAACTCCAGTATACCAGATCCATTGTGTGCAGTCATTCCTTGTAGAGCAAATCTAAACATGAAACTTAACAGTCTGTAGCTTTCTTCTGCTGTAGTAACTTGCTTCTGTTATTACTATTTCACCTTATCCTGCATTGTATTCTAGACGTAAGCTCAAGTTTGAGTTAGGGGATGCTATATGGTTATTTAGAAAGTGCCTCAGGGATAGTGCAGGTGCCACACGTTATCGAAATTGGTCAATGCATTCGAGAAGACCTTTTTTTTGTGTTATTGAAACTGATGAGATTCGATTGTTTCAGTGGTTTATCTGTTTATACCGATTGTTTGTTTCATAATGGGATGATGAAAACGAGTATTGTTTTTCTTTTCCTCGTGTTGTGTGCTATTAGTAGTTTTCACAGAGCGGGAGCACCCGCAGGAAACCCCACCACTCCATGACAGTGACCTTCAACTCCCCTTCCTTCCATTCCACTCATTTAAGCAAAATTAGTGTCTTATCGAAAAGCTTCAAGCAACAGAGTTTAAATATCAGAGAACAAACAAATAACTCATTCGCAATAAATTGCGAAAATCCAACTGTTCCCTGACATTAATTGGAATATAAGATAATTAACCCCCAAAATTATGAGAAATGATTAACTGTTAGTTTTCTTGTCTTTTATCTCCGCGCTTATAAAAATATATATTTTTTTTATTCATAAAATGCTCATATAAAAACTACAAGCATTATAAAAATACAAACAACCAAACAGGCTTAACAATGTATCACCATTATAATGTGTGTTACAAAAATTCAGGAAGTTACATTTAATAAAGGGATCCCACAGGAATATAAACTTAGCCCAAATATTATAAAATCGCAAAATTACAGAATATAAAAAAACTTAACTAAAATTTTCCCTATACATGTCCTATAAAATGCCCTCATCAAACATGGCAGGATATGCCTTCTGCCAAGTTATAATGTTCTCTTCGTGAGGTCCCTATTCTCCTTCCCAAGACAAAAGACAACCCCTTTTATGGTCGGGAAATAAGTTGACCAGGGTGTTGAGGAACATTCCAGGTGGTATCATTGTGGTTGGAGTGCAGTAACATTCAAATCTCGATGACGTCGAAGGTAGCGTCGGACGGTTGCTAGACGCCATCCATACAAGTTGGAGGGAGTGCGGCATGGTCGTGGTGAGGGGTGGGGGCAGCCTCGAGCCTCCACGACGGCAGTCTGCGCTCGCCTGCCAAGCCACGCACAGGCATCGCCACTAACGTCTTACGTCTACCGGGTCACCAACTAGGTAGGCCTCAGCTCCCTCGCCGATGTATACCCGTGTGAGGACGTACAACTTCCTGCGCTGATGTTAATGCTGGGTGTTACAGCACCGTCACAGAGTACATTATATATAAACTACTTTTATTCAACATAACATACTGTTTTCTGATATACTATGCGAAACCTTTTTGTGTGCAGTATAATAAACCGAACCGAATCTCTAATACACGTACAGTTACACAACACCCCAGTAGCACCCACTTAAACCTTACACGTTTGTGGCAACCAAACAAGAAAGACAAAAAAAAATTGAGTTTCAAGAACAAAATCTGCGGGCCTAATTGCTCTTGCACAAACAGACAACTTGGTTGCTTCAAAATAAATGTAGCTTTATTCGACAAAAGTCTCTTCTGGGCGTGCATGTGCGGCAAGGGGGTAGCACTTGGGTGCTTCTCGCACGCGATGGGAGGTGTCGTGGTTCCAGGTACGCCTCGAGAATGAGGGCGTGGCGAACACACGAGCGCTGCCAACATAAAAACACGCACGCACGCCCACACACACACACACACACACACGCGGGGAATCCGTCGAGCGGCCTCCGCAACAAGAACAAGATTCCAGAAACGTGTCAGATAAGAAAATAGAAATAAAAAGTCGTCCCAAACTTCTGTCTTACAACTGCACGCGGAGCAGCTATGCGGTACCTCCGAGCAACAGTGGCTCATGGCTCTGCGCTTAGTTAAGAATTGTCTTTTATCAAACGAGAAGAAATGCCTGCTTGTATAGGATGGCCGTGGCCGTTCAAGTATTTACAATCATTTATGAACATTTTTGCCGTAATGTTACATCCCAATTATTCACTAACTCACCTATGTTGGTTTAAATTGTAGAAACACTCATTTCAAATAGAGTTAGAGTTTGTATTACCTACGGTAGGCCTTACTCATAAAACCCCATATTTAATACCCTAGGTTAGTTTTGGGGTTCTGTTAGGTTGGGCGATACATTCGAGAGCTAGCCTGGTTACAGAGCGATAGTACAGCACCGGTCAAAAGTTTATCACAGAAAAAAACACGACTGGCATTCGAACCCGCATTTTCTGCATCCGGACGCCACGACCTTAGTGACTTAGTGCTACTGAGGCACACGAAATGTTTTTAATTACCTACATGTTGCTTAGCACAGAGCATGCACGTATATAAATACTTTTAAGTCTTACAACTTTGCCTTTTGTTTCCCATTGGATTTGTTTCATTGGGATTGTCTGTAGCATTGTTAAGAATCGATAAATGTGATAACAAACACTATCACTGTGGTAATTGTTCCAAAAATTAATAACAATCTGTCGAGCTAAACATTCGAACGAAAGCAACCAAATAAACCTATTGCCCTTCAGCCAGCCAAATAAATACCAGTACATAAGACGCACCTGATTTTGTTGCCGCAACGAATTCTGTAATAAAAAACATGTCAGACTGTTCTAGCCAACCAAAAGCTTTTTCAATCAAGACAATATTAACGTAACTCTAACTTTCTATTTATTATATTTACGATTACCAAACCGATTAGTTGAAATTAGTTTTAACATAGTTGTGCGCACTTCATACACGTAGAAGATGTTGGAACAAACAAGTAAGTGTTCGACTAAAAAAATTATTTTGAAATAGTTTATTTGGTTTAAGGGAATAACTGCAAATTTTTAGGGCAAGAGTAGATTAGCTGAGTGAAGAAAATAGTGTTCCGTGTAAACCAATACTTTTCAAGTACATTTATTTCGTATTTGCAAACATTTCTTCCTCTTTGTGTGAACTCGTCAAATTTTAGATTTATGGCTCACCTGTTTTCGCGAAGTAATCGTTAAAGATTAAACTAACGAGAGCATTCACGACGCATGTCATCATTTTAGATAATTATGTTTCTCAAATATCCCGAGAAGATTACTTTACCCGCCAGAAAGTTTATCACTTGGTGTGCTTCACTCAACCTCACTTGCAGCAAGTCGAAAATATTCCCGACTAGAGTGAACGAACCCCAAGAGAAAAGTTAGTCAGCTGACCTCATATTTGCCTCGCTTTCACGAACTGCCCTAAGACTTCCCGATGATAACGTCACCATTTCAATCGTGAATCTAGCTAAAATTTCGTCTTTCATAGACAGTAATATCATTTCATGTTTTCATCTCAGCAGGCCCTTAAGATCACAACATTTTTTTAGCATATGACGATAGAGATTTAGTTATGTTATTACAGACACTCGGTTCCGCCTTTCAGAAATATGTGCACAATACTTCCAAAATCGGGCTAATATATTAGATATTTATTATTTTCGCAGCCTGCGAGACTTATTACGAGAAAGTTTAAGAAACACAAAATCTGATATAATTTTAATGCCACAATAAGTAAGTGCAATAATCCAACTACACTGACCAAATTTATATTAATGTCATCACACATTTCCTTGAAATGCGACGAAAATTACCAGCATCGTAATTAAACTGGTGGACACTGGAAAGAGGCACACCATGCAACTGTAGACATTCTCTTGGAATGCGTATCAGGAAAATTGAGAGGAATTCATGTCCTGTACAAGCAACTGGCATCGAAGCGACGAGCTTACAAATGCGAGACACGCATTTTACTGCATCACCAAAAAAAGATGGGTTACGGCAAAATAAAAGTTGTAGTTCGTGACTAGTTTTTTCTACAGTCAAGCCTGACGAGGAAGCCGGCTTTCTGCCCCTCCCTTATTACTTCCTTTTTTTTTTACTTTCCCACCCCTTTTATTGCAGAGGGTAGCCGGGCCACACCCACTCTATAGAACGAGCCTATTTCTGGTTTAAAATTACCGCAAACGCCTCGCTGTAAAACTTAACTGGCTAGCCACTCCTTTTGACCTGGGGCCGCTGTTTACTCAGTGGATAGAGCGCCCGCGTTCTGCCAAGGCGAACCGTGTTCGATTCCCGGTGGAGTCTCGCCCCGGATTTCCGCAAGCGGGAATCTTGTGGCCGTACGATGCCGTTGGTCGACGGGTTTTCTCGGGGACCTCCCGTTTCCCCAGCTCTTGCATTCCGGCGCTGAATGCACACCTCGCTTCACCCTCTTCGGCACTCGAAGCCTAGTTGTGAAAGTTCTTTCCAAAATGAATTAATAAGAACCACTTTTTATTCAAAATTTAAGCATATTTCTCTTTTGTTTGCTTTTGAAAGTAAAATTTGAAAAATAACTTTGTAGAGCAAGACCGCCGTAATAATTACTCAAATTATATGTAACAAAAATTGTTAATAATAATGAAAGAAATTTTTTATATTTAATACATTTCTGCTCCAAAAGTTAAAATTTTTATAACTGAAATACAGGCGATGGACAAAATAATATGAACACCATGCAATATAGTACATTTTGTTGCATGTTGGCAACACTGCTTACTTGTAAATAATGCGACGCGTATGTTTTGCACAGTTTACGTGCCAAGTCTTGTAGGTTATATTTCTGTGTATTATACGCTTTGTTCTGCGACGGTTAAAACAAGCGATCGGTGAAATGTGTGATCTCTCAGACTTCGAAAGTAGGCACATAGTTGGTGCTCGGTTAGCGGGAGCGTCTGTCACGAAAACAGCTGAATTGTTTAACGTTTCACGAGCGACAGTATCCACGGTAATGACAGCATACACAAAACATGGTAAAACATCATCAGCGAAGAGGAATAGTGGGCGAAACCCCAAAGTGAACTGACAGAGACCGACGAACATTAAAAAGAATTGTGGCCAGACAACATAAAACTACCGCGGCAAAAGACAGCAGAACTCAACACTCACTTGAGTAATACAGTTTCGACAAAAACAGTATGGCGGGAGCTCCACAAAGCTAACATTCATGGAAGGGCTGCAATTGCGAAACGGAAGCCAACGCTAAGCTGCGAAAGAAGTGGTGCCACAATCATAAAATCTGGACACTTGATGATTGGAAGAATGTGGTATGGTCCGATGAATCGTCGTTTACATTGTTTCCTACAAACGGCCGGGTTTATGTATTAAGAACCCCAAAAGAAGCCTACGATCCGGACTGCCTGCTTCCTACAGTCAAGCATGGGGGAGATTCCATTATGATTTGGGCGGCTATATCGTGGTATTTAACTGGTCCTCTCATTCTCTTCACTGGCCAGATTTCTGCGAATGAATATCTCGACATACTCAATGATGAAGTTCTTACTATGACTGGCATATTGCTGTCAAACACTGCCATATTCCAAGATGATAATGCGCCCATACACACAGTGAAAAGGTTCAGTCTTGGTTTGAGGAGCCAGGCCTCAACATAATTGAACCGTTATGGGGAATTTTAGAGCAGAGAGTGACGAGCAGATTTCCATCTCCAACATCATTGAAGCAATTGGTGGATGTTTCGGTACAGGAATGGGACAACATTCCTTTGGAAACTATTCAGACACTCTATGAATATATTCCGCTAAGAATTGCAGCTGTTCTAAAAGCAAATGCTGGCCCAACACCTTATTGATAAATAAATATTGTGCATATGTCACTTGTTCATATTATTTTGTCCATCCCCTGTAAATGTCCATTAAAACAATTATTAAAAATAGTTCTGTACACAATGATACTAATATTTCATAACATACGGTAAGAGTTATTGACACCCTGGTCATGTTTAATGGTTTACTTTTGCCAAATGTCCTTTCTAAAATATTCGGAGTGGAAATATGCTTAAAGATTAATTATAAGTAAACATTGTTCTATTTTTTTAATCATTGAAATAAGTGAACTCTAGCAAAATACTTTACACTGTTACAGAGTACGTGCTTTATATTTCGAATGTAGCTTTAACTGCATTTTTTTGACATTTTCGGTATTATCCGTATTCTTTTTCATGAAATTTGCGTTTTGTAAATTTTAGTACAGAGCTCCATTGGAAACCACTTTAATTCCACCTTATAGACTAGGCTGTTCACGGTAAAGTGAGAACTTTTGAAAGCCTTCTCATTTGGAATAAGTCAACAAATGTAATTTATTTTTGGCTTAAACGTTTACTTCCGAAAGAGTTGGAATATGCACACTGTGCTTATTACTTACACGGCAATACTTATTTAAAACCATGTTCAAAGATAAAGAAATGCTGAAAGTAAAACCACCTATGGCCTCAAAAGTTATATTTTTACCGTGAATCGCATAATATTATTACATCTGTGGTTAAAAACATGAGACTGGCTACTAAGATTTAAATAAATTAATATAATTCTTCAAAACAATACGTATAGTACAAATAATTTAAATTCAAATAGTATAAACAAAGGAGGAAGCAGGAAAACAAATAATACAAGAACGTAGCACAAATATAAACAACGGGTAGTTGCAATTTTAAGGCTTATAATAGGCTGTTGTGAAAGCAATTACTTTTTAACAGAATAGAAAAAAAAGATGTGATAATTTAGCCAAGGAATAATATAATATCAAAAAATGGAGTGTGAGTAAGAGATTCAGTACTTAACATTTTGTATAAATAGAACTATGAGACTGAAAAATCATTTACGTCATAAAATTATTTTTTTACTGGGGATTTAGATAGTTGGTTTTTAAATATTGGGTACTGAATAAAATATTTTGTGGTTTGGGGTAGGCTATTTAACACACTTGTACCAGCACTGTTCACAGGTATCCCCTTTCCTCCCTCCCACACAGGCTAGGAGAGCCACCCCTCGATATCTCTACCCAAACGGACAAGAGAAGCAAGAAAGGAAGTACTATCATAGATCCAAGGTTTCATCAAGCACGTGAAGCAAACTTGCAAACATGCAGAAAACGCTAAAGTTCACTTTCCTTCACAAAGCACCTAAAATATTTGTAGTTATTAAGATAACATGGGCAAGTTATAAGCATGTATTCTAACTGAAAAAAAAACAACTTAAATTTAAGGGTGAGTCCTGTTTATTTCGAGGCTCACAGTCTTGCTTGTGGAATACACGTTTAACATATTAATAAGTCATTCTTTGAATGATTATATTTATCAATTATTAAATTACACAATACACCAATCTTGAAACTATATAACAAATAAAATCAACAATTACGATTAAAGCAATGTACGAGAAGGTTTTTCATTATTAATATTTTAGTATTGCTTTATTTAACATTATAAATAATATAAAACATGCTATCCACATTTTTTCGCAACAGATATTTCAAAAGAAACATGCCAAATATAAACATGTGATACACTATAAAAGCTAGTATGAATTTTTCCAGATTCAAAATTATTCATACAATCAAGAATGAATTTGCAGAAAACGCCAAAGACGAGCTGACCAGAAGATCACTGCCACAAGAGGCACTACTATGTTACAAAGGCATGATTCTGCTTCTATGGTAGGACTCTGCTACAAGGCAGGACTCTGCTACTAAGTCAAGACTCTGCTTCTAAGGCAGGATTCTACTACTAAGACAGTACTCTACTACAAAGGCAGTACTCTGCTACTACGGTAGGACTCTGTTACTAAGGCAGCATTCTGCCACTAAGGCAAGCACATTGTAGTGTAGGAAACCACCAAGGTCGCGGCCGTACTCGCCGACCGCACATTTTGACACATATCAAGAGAAGTTAGATTAAGGTAAAGCAACAGGAGAGTGAACAGGCAAGCTCTACAAACACAATACTACAAAAACAAGAAAATTTAACACCGTTAAAGAGGAAGAAACACAATTAAATGACATAATATGTGACTAAAATGGTACACACTTCTCCCACCAAAGTAGAACCCGGGTGGCAATTTGCTGTTAGTGACAGCAACAAGATTACACTTAGCCATACAACTAAAACGTATATATATATATATATATATATATATATATAGACCAAGAGATAGTGGCAATTTAACTAGTAGTTTCCGTAGATGCAGGGGTAAAGTTACCATAACTACACCTTTTGGTAAACCAGCTGAGGTAACTGTTTGTGGAACCTTTTTTTTTGTACGAAAACTAAATTTAACATAAAAACCGAACACTCAAAACAATACCTACGGTAACAAAAAAAAAATATTTTTTTTTTGGTAAATTTTAAAGTGATTTGGTTTTAGTTTGGTGAGAAGGATGGTGCCATGTGCCATGTGGTTTATTCGCAAGCAGAATTTTTTTTTGATCATTCGATTGCTTGTCGAAGGACCTGGCTAAGATGGAAAATATAACGACCTGATGTTGGGAGTTAAAATTAGGAATTAGAATGACAGGTAAAGATTGGTTGAAATATACAGCAACGTATACTGAACCACGATGAGAATTATTGCTGATGAATCCACTGACGGTTAGGGTTACGAGAAAGGGACAAAAGACTTAAGCAGTCATTCTGCACAAAAGTGTAGCTTCGATCGAATTGTTTGTAGCAAATGTCTATGCCGAATTAGTTTCCCGCAAAAAAGAAAAGGACGCAAAGACTTACAAACCTTTTCGTCACAACGATCGAAATAGGATTTGTCTAAAAGTAACTTGAGTTCGCAGTTGTTAACATGTGCATGGAAGAAAGGAAAAGTGTTACGACATAGCGTAATTCCATGAGATTTTCACCAGTCAAAGAATTTGATTTAACAGGTGCAAAATAGGTATCAGTCGAAACTGATAATTAAGTATTCGCTTACGCTGAAGAAGTGGACTGTCAATCTCCACAAACACATTACTAAAAAAGAAGAAAATTTGACACCGTAAAAGAGGGATACACACACTAACATAACCTATCGTGTGACTAAAATAGCTCACAGGTTTAATGATTTTTCTTTATTTCCGCTATGAATATAAATTTTTTTGTTTGTAAGTGTATAATGTTCATGAATTACTATATAATTTTTTCAGTATTTACTTTCGTTTCTAAAATAAACTGTAATATGTTGTATAAGTTACTACATTTCACACTGTGAATTATTTTTCAGGCACTTTTTTGGGAACAACAGTCACGTTTGTCGTTTTTTCATAAAATATAATCCTAAAGTAAGTAATGTTTGTGGCCATAAGTCACTAAGTAACGTCATAGTTCTGTAATAAATATTTCATGAATTGTATGTGACATTGTTAATCAGGATTCAGAATAGAAACATCCTATAACGACATTTCTTACTTGGGATTTTAAGGGAAAGATCTTATTATTTGTAAAGTCCGTAAAGTGAGTGAGTAAAGAGATTTGGGCGGCTCTTAACATTGAGGTCTTTAGAGCCGGTGAGGGTGAAGCAAGGTGAGTATGGATGGCGCCAGAATGTAAGGGGATGCAAGGGCGTGGAAACGGGATATCCCCGAGGAAACCCGCCGATCAGCGGCATCGCCCGGCACGATTACCACATGCCAAAATCTGGGAACGATCCCACAGGGAATCCTGGTTTGCCTTGGTGGGAGTCGAGTACTCTAACCACTACACCACCGTGGCCCCTGTCAGGGCATAGAGAATCTATTAATACCTATTTTTTATTCCACGATATTGTGCCCACGTTATTTTTGTTTCTTATGTAAACGCAGTAAATATAAACTCATTATTCGTTCTTTAATTTTTTTGCACTAAAGAATACAAACGGAAATGATTCCATTCCGGATTCGGGAATTATATAAAGTAGTTATGTATGTAACAGTAAGGTTTGAGTTTTAATATTAAATCTTAAGAGAAAGTTATAAAGAAATATAAATCGATATAAAAAGGCAAGGGCGTCGCAAACTTAAATAAAGATAGACGCGTTCGTCATATTCAGGTGAAATTAATATTTTGGAAATATTTCGTGTAGAGGTGTAGTAGGTGGGTGGTTCGAGTTATTGATTGTTACTTTTTATACTCGTGTTCAAATCCCACATTAGGACAAATTATTTAAACATTATTTAATTTCTCTGTTATACACAGTGAAAGACATAACGAAAATAACACAACTAGAAACTAAGATGTAGTTGTATTAAAAATATTATATTTACAACATTACTACCTGTAAAAGGGTGGTGAGTGAGTAGGGAAAATGTCAGACTTCAAAAAAAAATTTCCGAGTTCAACTCCCGCTGCCAAACAATATATTTTCATTTATTTTAATAGTCATTTCTATACACGGTGAATCACCCACATAACGAAAGGAAAACTTTTTTAGGACCCCTTTTTTGATAAAGGAACAAATTTTAAAAATGAAACTTTCAAGTTTGTGGACACGTTTCCAGAATTCACGGAGATTTATGTGAATTTTAAGGAGATAACGTAATTGAAAAAAACGAAGATAACGTAATTAACGCAGATGTCTAGATAATTTATAACCGGTATTTTCCGTATTTTTAAGGAAATGTTTTCTAACAAAGTAGTATAAATGTACTAAATCAAAATATGTTCATAAAGAAGACACATTATAAAGTATTATGACATTTTTTATGACTGGAGGTTTACATAGAGATCTACATGAAATAAATATTTAAGTGTATCATCAAGGTGAAATTACAATTAAGAAGTATTTCGAATTTGCCTCTGTAATTTTGGTTTATTTATCCATGGTTATANACACACACACACACTGGAGCAACTTAAAATAATTCTCCTGTGTGGATGGCAATTTCATCACAGCACAAGTGAAAGCGGTCCATGTGAATAAAATATATTTTTTGAACAACTAATTGTCTCGTTAATTATATCATTCATCTGCATTAAAAAACAATATTGTTTGCAGGGTAGTTATAACCCTACCATGAGTCTGAATATTTTTGTTCATTATAGTAATTTGGAATTACATAGTCCATGAACAGTATAGAAATCCTATTACTATTTAGTATAACTGAGCATAAATTAATCCAGGATCATATACAGTATTCTTGGAAAGGATAGTGTCAGTGCTTCTAAGCAAATAATACAATATTTCTAACAGGTGCACACAAATTTCTGAAACACAAAAAACGCAGCCATTCGTAAGGAAGAGTATAAAAGAAAGCAAATGAAGAATGTCATCATAGCATTCTAATTACATTGCTATTATAAACAGTAAATATGGCACGGATTAAACAGGTTTCAGAAAATACCCTCCCTCCAGATCAATGCGTTTCAAGATAACGTAGTTTTGGGGTAGGTTATTCTCCATTATTTTCATTTGGCAACGGCATCCGTTTTGCATGCGCTCAGTTCAACTGTTTGTATAAATTTTAAGCAATGTTAAGTGTCAATGTATTGATAATTTCCAAACTTTGTTTTCATTGAAAAGTTCCACGAAAGTATAGGAAGAGTAGTGGAGAAATTAAACATTCTTACATTTAAAATACCATCTGGTATTTGGTCTGAGAGGCACAAGTCAAATTATTTTAGGAGCTTCCCAGATACGATAATAAAATTAGCCCAAATTTCATAAAATGATAAAATATTTACCGATTTCGTCAAGTTGGCAGTTATGTGAACATAGAAACTTCCATTTAGCGCGACTATGATGACTGGTATTATTTTCACAACCTATCAGAAATCACGTAATCCACTTACAACTGATCCCCAGTTCAAGATTAGATTTTATATTTCTCACGTAACTGAGTCTTAAAAATTACGGCGTTGCAAAGCGATATGTGATAATTCATTTTTGGTTCAGTGTTTCCTCCATAATCGATAACAATAAAAAAAGGCGTGCTCTTCCCAATAGAGAAAAGTACAAGTTTGGTCCAGTTACTGTAATTGCATTTTTTTTACAGCCGACACGATTGTTTTTCCATTCAACATTTTTTTTTATACTTTTTTGGCTCTGCTACATGAAAAAAAAAATTTATTCGAACTGTTTTCATTAAGTGATCTGTCCATTCTGCCATTATAGACTCGGATGTATTTCTCGTAAGAGTACGCCAATTATCTAACATAAAATAGTAGCGTGACTTTTCATTTTCTAGATGGTGTACCAGCTAACATTATAATAAAAATGTAAAGTTAAGTGCCATTTAAGACGGAGAAAGTGTTGTTCGGTCAAACGGTAACGAGTAAGGACTCGGACAAGAAACCATTCCGGCATTCACCTGGAATGATTAAAAAAAAAAAAAGAAATTCGGCTGAACGAGTCGAAAATTGAACCCGGGTCCCTCTAAACATGGGTGTTCCCTGGTGTTGACGTGTGTGTGCAGATATCGTGTGTGTTTATTATCGTATGAATTAAAGTTGGTGTGTGTGACATGCTGATGTAGTGACAAGCACCGCTTCCCCGGGCCAAATACACAGTTTACTTCCGTAATGGGACTCGTATCCACGTCNAAGCTGCTGGAGCGACAAGCCTCCCCCCGGCGGGCAGTGCGCTACGGCAAACTCCACTGCAACACCTGGTGCAGCGCGGCTGGCAGAGTGCGCGAGATCAGATTACGACTGCACGTGCCTCTCGTTCACTTCTGTAATGAGACTCGTATCCACGTCTTTAAGTACGCTTTTATCTTAATAGTTTTTAAAGCGTCTGTCAGTCTCACCTTCAATTGGAATATTTCTGGCTCTTTGTGTGTGTAGGTGTGTTTGTGTGTGTTTAGGTGTGTGTGGGCGTGTTTTCGACGTTTGAGCATGTGGAGAATGATCATTTTTTCCCTTTGTTCCTTACTTTCACAGAACAAAAATGTATAATTGGTTTCGCTGGAATTATTTAAAAAAATTCTCATTACAATTTTTTATACCAAAAAAAAAACAAAGGTTTAGTTCAAGCCAGAATGTATCTACAAAAAAAATTGTACATGGAATTTATTTTCTGCATTCTGCAAGTGCATTGTCTCCGTAATTCACTGGCTGCAATATGCTCTAATTTATTTTACACTTTTGAAGTCTTTCATTATATGTCTCGACGAGGTTGAAGGGTGAGAATGAGAGCTGTATGCGAGTATTTTTGCTGGAATTCGTATTGTGGTATAAATCTGCATGGTTGAATAGCATCTTGGGAATAAAACTATTTATAAGTTCGCGTAATTCATAAAGAGAGAATACTATTTACGGCTGCTGGCATAGAGGCCACACACATAATTATACACATTTTCGCATGTCGCATTTTATTTGGCTTAAGTCACGTAGCAGTGTGTTTTTTACTCTGGGCGATGATGGAAGGAGGAAAGAAATAGTAAAAGAGAAAAAAGGGGGGGTGGGAGTGTTTTACTGCAGATCGGATATATATCTAAATGGAGAGAGCGCACGCTAATATATGAAAATAGCAAAATTTTGTTTGCCTAAGGCAACAGATTTTTCGGATTTTGTAGTTGTGAGTGTAGCTTCACGCTAGCATCTTCTCGTGAATCTTTTCCCTGCAAAACATACTATACGTACATTTTTTAAGAGCAAAAAATTTTATATGCTGACAATGGGCGATAGAAAAATCGCCGCACGTGTAGTAACGATATGGGTATTTTTCCCCGCTGTCTAAATTTCATAATGTACTGATTTAAAACTTGGGAGGTAATGTTTTTAATGATGAGCGTCTAAACTTTGATGATGGGGAATGCACGGGATACTTTCCTGGGCATGCCTCATACCGAGGGCGTAGCGAAGTGATTTTAACACTTTTTGTATTTTTCAAGTAATATTAATTAATAGAAAGCTGCTTAACACATCCGTAGACGGCACATGATTTTTGCTAACATGAATTTTAACTTTTTGTTTTGCTAAAGGGTGTAAGAATGTGGTTTAGAGGGGAAGGGGCACTCGGTGATGGATTTTTCATTACTCTATACTCCGAATAATGATGTTTGTGTGCTTCTTTCTCGTGACGCATATTTACAGTAAGAGGTTTTACAGTATTTTTGATATCTTGCCTTTCGATTCGAATACCTTCTTTTCGTTGAATGGGGTGGGTTTTGTAAAGCTGCGTTCGAGTCATACATTAAAACGAAACCACTGTCGTTAACCAACCCAGACCTTACCACGATTCTTGGACGTGATGGTCGCTGGCACGATGGTGGATACTCCTCCTGAACCCTTGGTTTTGTGGAAATTACACTCGTACGCTGCGGTGAAGGAGACTGTACACGACGGATTGTGGCAGGTGAAGGGCCTACAGCTACGCAGGTTTTTTGCATGCCTCTGCAAGTTATCGCGCCTATCAAATGCCGTGACACAGTTTCCACACTTGTATGCCACTCTGTCTGCATTATTCGAACATCCATACTTTTCGTGTCTTCGAGCACATTTGGTGAATGCAAACGAAGTGTTACAGTAGCGGCACCTGTACTGAGGTAACGTCATTGCAAATTAGATTGATGGTTAACATATAAATTTAAAAAAACTACGTTCTAGTACCGTATTTTATGAGGTAACATATTCCTCCAGAGACTAGCTGGAGCGATCTGTCACCTCTGGCATGAGACGAGAAACTGTGCCGAGGGTCGACGTTCCAATGAAATACTTTCACCACACCAGCACGCTCTGGCGGACAATGCTGAAAACAAGAGCGGTAGTGATAAGGAATTAAGCTATAGTGAATTATTGGTCGGACTAAAGTGGCGTGGTGAGGGGTAACAGAATAAATACTCAATTTCAATGGTAATTTAATTAGCATTAAGAAAAACTATTTTGGTGTTTCTTAATTAAAGATCTTATTTCATAAATATGTCTATTTAATAATTTATGCTTGCAGATGTACTGCTGATTGGAAAAATATTTTTTTTTAAAATAGGAACGAAAAATTACAGATTTCCCTATGACTATAAATATGAGTGCCGACAGCTCATCTTGCGACTAAATCGTCAGAATGAGCGGGTTCCAGCAGCTCGCCTGGCAGTGAAATAAAAAAATTTGCACCACCTATTTGTTGAAAATAGAATCTAAAATGTAGGGCGCCTACAGTACCACATGTACTTTAAGAAACATATTCAAACATGGCTGCCGCCTGGTGGCTAAATCGGCAGCTCGCCTGTTGTTAAAAACGAGAAAATAGCGCCATCTAGGTCTTGAAAATAAAATCCAATATGGAAGGCGCCAACAGCGCAACCTATACTTTAAAAACCTAAATAAATATGGCACCTGCATGGTGGCTAAATCGACAACTCGCCTGGTGGGTAAATTAATACACTAGAGCGACCTAGGTGATGAAAACATATGGAATACAATATGGCGGTCGAACAGAGGTGAGAGATAAACTCCAGTAGTGTATAAACAAATAAAAAACGAACAAATCAAGATGGCGGATGGTGACTGTGACACCTACCAAAATGTCAGATTGCACCGACCAAGATGGTGGACTGCACCGACCTAGATGGCGGACTGCTGCACCTACCAATATGGTGGACTGCCCCTACCAAAATGGCGGACGGCTGTACCTACCACGATGGCGGACGGTGGCTGAGATGCCTACGAAGATGGTGGACTGCAAATACAAAGATTGCGAACTGCACCGACCACAATGGCGGACGACTGCTGTGACGCCTACCAAGATAGTGGAATGAGTATGGGTTGGACGTGAGTTACGTGGGGGACTTCCAGAAATTAAGGGTGTAAAGCAAATTTTTAAAATAAATTTTTAATAATTTTAAAGTAATTTTTATATATTTTTTAAATACATTTTTAAAATAATTTTTTCAAATTTTTGAGATTTTTTATTTTAGTGGTTCAAGGTTACCGCTGTCATAGGCCAAAGGTAAAGGTCACATGGATCCAAAATGGCGGATTAGATGGCCGTCTGCAGACCGGAATGACACAGCATGAACACAATCCGACGCCAAACAGCCCCTTGCGCCAAACTACCCATCCATAATCATTCTACTGTTATAAATTTTTAATTCAGTTTAGGGAAGTTTACAAGAAATTTTTTAAAAGTGTACAGAAAATATTAATAAACCTAACCTTTTATTCATATCGAAATGCTCTACCTTCCAAACAAAATTTCTTGGTCCACGCGTCAACAAAAGTTACCACGAAATTGTTGTTGCGTATGATCTAGCTATAACGTTTGCTTCTACCCATTGGTGACTATTCCGAGAAGTAAATTATACTTCTCCGGGAAAAAAAAATGGGTAAGTCAAGAAAACAAACTTCAAAAACGGAGGGTGGCAAACTCTCGTTTGAGGGAACGAATGACAATAAATACCAAGCCCATGCAATTCTGAGCGCTCACGTGCTTTGTAAACGTTAATTAGTGAATCAGTAGATGGCGACATTTGTTGTCACAAAAGCACGGATCTGCCGTGACATAAATGTAACCATCGTCACGTAACTAGGTATTTACATAAGTTTGGCAGTAACATTGCCAAATATTGGCAATACGTGAGCCGGAAAGCTGAAATAAATGTACCTAATACTAAGTATCTGGATCAGTTACTCGGGTACCGCTACGCCCATAAACACTGTGCAGTTGTGGAATTTATATTGCTTGCACCGGGCACTAAATGCGTGTCTGTTCAGCATAACGGTTGTCATGTAAAATATTTTAATATTTTGTATTTGTTTGATATTCCTAAACAATTATTCTTAACCTGACCGAAATCACGCGGTAATGAAAGGAAGGGATAAGTATGGGCTGCTCACGGGAAAATGAGAACTTATACAGCCCTGCTTACGATCTACTTGTATTCACGCTATGTATTGTTCCGCCTTATGTAAAACTGACACTGTCGTCGGCCTCAGAACTCTATCTATGAGACAGGTAATTGAAACTGAGAAACTATTAAAAAGGAAAACTTTTTTCAATTCCGATAATTCTTAAACTTAGACGCATTAAAAAAAAATGAAAAATATAATTAAGGTTTTTACAAATGTTTGCCTAACACTTTTAATTCAATGTTAAGACACGGAACAACTTTCACTCCATCGTCACCAACTTTACTGGGCGGATGCCATTCAGTGCGCCCGTTAAAATACATGCAGTTAGTAGCATTGGTTTTTCTAAGGTAGTTTTCAAAAGAGCACACGTTATCGCGAACAGCCTCTACCGGCCCAGACACTATTTATAGAAATTGTTAAATCTGTCATTGATTGTGTTAGCAGATATGGAAAGAAAAATGAATACCGGCATAGGTAGGTCAAGATTCTCTAAGCACGTGACACGCACTAAGCAATAATCAACCTTATTTGAACAGATCGCCACTGCTGGACGTGCGAATTCTTACGTACGCTAGGGTGACACAATATATTTCAGAAGGCATGGCACGAGTATAGGAGTCACTTGGGGCGATAGACCTTCGGACTAGGTTTAGCGTGATGTGTCTTCAAAATCAGATCAACACACGGGGTGCCAGGACGGAAACGGTAATGTAAAGTTTTAAAGTTTGCAGAGTGATCAATAACGACACTTAACTTCGTGTCTAATAAAACAATCCAAAAAAATGTTGTCTCGTTCAGTCGTTTACCCGACCAGACCTCCTGTTCTGAACGGGATTGTCCGTTTGTTTTTTTGCATGCTCTGTCCCGGTGTCTCGACAAATTTTTACCGGGACGCAAAATGTTGCTTTTTCCCCCAAACATGCAACAAATGGCGGTTTAGTTTATTTGATTTAATTTTTTCAAGTATTCTTCCTCTATAATATGTCATTATTATTTAAAAGTGTTTTTAGTCATAAATACGTTTCTCAAGATGACAGAACGGATACAGATTCGGAAAGCAAAGCTCAGTTCATTTTTTTTCTCAATTTTTCCACAATAATTCACTTGGTTACTACCAAACAGCACCCGATACCCTGTTTCCGCTTTCTATTCCTTCTTCCGCTGCTTTCTCTTTCTTCAATTGTCTCAATGTAGCAATAAGATGCCTAACACTAAACTGGAACTGTAAGACTTAGAAGGAACGCTTGCGCTTATTTTTATTCAAGTGTCTGATTTTGTCCTACTTTTTAAAATCAAATTTTGTAAAATATCCTGTTTTGTAAGTTTATAAATCAGGTCACCCTAGACTATACGGTTACGATGTGAGCATGACCTAGAGTCGGCGTCGCACATGCGCAAGGTTTTTTTTTTGCC
>NQII01000316.1:569330-614059 GCA_002778355.1 Clitarchus hookeri | reverse complement strand
ATTCATTATTATTCACCGTTATCCATGGTACTCCATCTAACATTTGTTTTCTATATACATCATCTTTGTATATAATCTCATTTTCTTCATGTAATAATTGGTATATTATAATTTTATTCTGTATACTATAGTCTATCGGTATTGTTTTATTGATGGTTACTATTGCTTGAAATGATATTGTTGAGGTTAAATTTGCCAGTTTTATTAGTATGAATCGTTGTGCCGCTCTTAAAGTTCTTCTAATGTGTGTGTTTTCTATTCTTCCTCCAAAACATGAGCCGGCATATTGTATGATGTTCAAAAAAAGTGATTGATATATAATTAATCTGTTTCTATAGCTATACTGTTGAATATTCCATATTAATTGTTTAAGCCTTGTAAATATAGTTTTGACTTTTTCGGTTATATATTTAATGTGGGGTAGAAAATTTAATCTGTTGTCCAGCATTAATCCTAAATACATTATGTTTTTCTTATATTTAATTGATATGCCATTATATTTTACGGTTGGTACTCTATTATCTAATCTTCCTTTTAACATAATTGCAAATGTCTTGCCTGTTGATAACTTCAATTTGTGCTCTTCTAACCAATTATATGTCATGTTCATTATGTAACTAGCTTTTGTTTCCAATTCTTTCCTTGTATTACCTTCTACCAAAAGTATACAATCGTCGGCAAATGCTATTATTTTTGTATTTGCATTGTTATTTTTTATAATAAAGTTATTTATCACTAAATTCCAAAAAGTTGGGCCGAGCACTGAGCCTTGGGGGCATCCTCTATTTGTTTCTCTTTTAATATTTATATTATCTTCTTGTATAACGATTACTCTTTCATATAAATAGTCCCATAGTATTTCTTTTGGTTTTGATCCAATATTTAATTGATTTATACTTGCTTTGATATCGTGCCAGGTTAAGGTAGAGAAGGCATTACTTATGTCCATGGATATTCCTAAAATATATTTATGTTCGCTATTGTTTATTGTTTTAAGTAGTTTATTAATTGCCATTTCTGTTGATCTGTTTTTTCTGAAGCCATATTGATCATTATGTAGTATTATTTCTATTTGTTGTTGTATTCTATTATATATAATTCTCTCATAAATTTTTCCCAATACTGGTAATAAACATATCGGTCTATAAGAATTTATCTCAGTTTTTGGTTTGTTATTCCCTTTATATATAAAAATAATTTTTCCAACTTTCCATGGTCTGGGATATTTACCTTCATTATAGCACTTATTAATTAATTCCAACATAGTTTCTTTTATTTCCTCCCATATTTGTATTATTACTTCTATTGTTATCTCATCGATACCTGGTGCTTTCTTTAGACTGCATCTCTTTACTGCTGCTTCTATTTCTTCAATGCTAATTTCTTCTGTATTTATATTTTCTTCTTCCGGGTTTATAATTATATTAACGGTTTTATCATCCTGTGGATTAATATTCGGTAAAAGGTTTTCTATTAATTTATGATATGTTTCATTAATAGTAGTTGTATAATCATCTTCTATTTGAATACTACTAAGTGGTTTTTTTTTTTTTTTTAATTTCCTTCTTGCAATTTTATCAACTGTATTCCAAGGGGATTTTTTTGCTTCCTCCCTTATAAATTGGGTCCATTTATTATAAATATTAATCTTAATTTGATTTTTGTATTGCTTCCTGATTGTTTTATATTCTTCTTTATAAATTAACTTTGCATTACATTGACAGCATCCTCTGAATTTCCTATGTTTTTTGTTAACTTTTCTTCTCATTATTGTTAAACTATAGTCCCACCACCAATTTCTTTTAAATTGCTTCATGTTATTATTATTTCTTATATTTGTCTGACTCTTACATGTGTTAACTATTAATTGCTGTAATTTATCTATTACCTCTTCTATTGTTTGTTCTTGTGGTATTTGGTTGTTAATTGCTGTTTTTATTTCTTCATTTACATCCTCCCATTTTTTCACGTATTGATGTAGTCTTTTATTTATCTTGTTTTCCTGCTGTTCTATTGTTATCTTAAATAAAATCTTGTTATGGTCACTTATACTACTTTGTACTGTCCAGTTTTCTAGTCTATTATGTAAATCTTTTGTAGTTAATGTAATATCTATGTTTTCTTGTCCATGTATCGAATCATAAGTATATAAATTACCTTCACTGTTAGCTAGTGTCCAATTGTACTTTTCAATCAAATTTAAAACTATTTCTCCCCTACTATCCTGTTTTTTAGAGTACCATATGTGTGACTTTGCATTAAAGTCACCACCTATAATTATCTTTCGATTATCCAATTTGTTTATAATTTTATTTAAATGATCAATTATATGCTCTATGTCTTGATTAGGGGGCAAATATACAGATATCAGAGTTATTTCCTCGTTATTCATTGATATTCTTGCTACTGCAATTTCTTTAGTTGTCAAGTGCTGTATATTTAAAGTTTTAAATTTCTTACTTACTATTAACATTGCCAATACATTTTCATTTTCTTTCTTAATTATCTGCCAATTACTATCTAGATTTGTGTATTTATTACAGTATAAGTATGGTTCCTGGATCAGTGCTATGTCGTACCCTTTTTCTTTTAACTCATTTGTGAAGTCTACTGTAACTAGTCTAGATTTTTGTAAGTTATTTTGTATAATATTGAGGCTCATCATATATTTTAATAAATTTGAAGGTTATTAATGTTATTGCCAGTCACCGAAATCTATTTCCATCTTTAATCTTTCATATGCCATTATATGGCAAGGACAATTTCTGTCAGTAGCTAAGTGGTTTGTTTCTTGTTCTGGCTTTTTATTTCGAATACAGTTTATGCATTTGGTTGCATTTTCTTCACATTTTCTTATATCATGTCCTGTTGTACTGCATTTACTACATATCTCATCTCTTTCTCTGCATCTCTTCTCTGTATGTCCATATCTCAGACATTTCCTACATCTCATTGGGGAAATAAAGTCTCTATACCTATATGCCACCCAATCACAGTATATTTTGTTTTTATTTTTGATTATTTGATATATTTTTGCACTTGTTTCAATAACAATGTTTCTTCTATTATTTTGGTTTTTTGTTTCAAAGCATATTCTTGTTTCAGTTTTGTTTTCTCCTTCTTCTATTTCATCTATTAAATTTTGTTCATATATTTTTGTTATAAATTCTTCTCTATTAGTTTCTATATCTACATCATAAATCATTATTTTTGGTTTTCTTTTTTGCAGTCTATCAACTTTAAGTTTAATTTTTTTATTCTTTATTTCCTGTTCAATCTTATTTGCTTGTTCTTCAATAGGAACATCAATTATAATTGCTTGTGTGCTGGTTTTTGTGATTCTATCTATCTGTATTTTTTTTTTCATTAGGTNTTAGGAACATCAATTATAATTGCTTGTGTGCTGGTTTTTGTGATTCTATCTATCTGTATTTTTTTTTTCATTAGGTTTTATATAATTTATGAGTTCCCTTTTAGTAGTTTCACTACTTCCATCTTTACTTATTTGTTCAGGTCTAATTATTATTTTTATTGATTCCCTTTTCCTATTTTTATTCCAAACACTTTCTACTTCTTTTTGTTTTATTTCTCTACCTATTGATTTTTTGTGGTTTTCTCTTTCCATAAATATTCCTTCCATCTGTGCTTTTAGTTTTATTATTTCATGATTTTGTTTTATTATTATATCTTGCATTTCTGAAATTTTCCCCATTATTTCATTTGGTATTCCCTTCTTAGTTTTGACCATATTTTCTATTTCTCTTATTATTTCAATTGTAGTTATTATCGTTTCACTATTATTTTCTTCAATCTTTCCNTCAATTGTAGTTATTATCGTTTCACTATTATTTTCTTCAATCTTTCCGTTCTTTCTAACTTCTGGGGTCGTGGAATCTTCTTCTTCTCTTTTCCTTTTTTCGATTTCCTCTTGTGATCTTACGCTAATCAATGTATTCGTCTCTTGTATTTCATCTTCCTGTGACTCCATCTCCACTGCCCATTCAGTAGTTTCCCTGATCATAGATGTTTCTCGACTTGGTGGCGGTGTCCTTTTTGTAACACTTGATTTAACAAAGATGTCTGGATTTTTGTTCTTGGGTGTCGATGTTCGTGTTGAACATACAGTAGACTAAGGAAATGTTCGGGAACGTTCGGGTGCAGTAGGGAATATGACTGGTGCTTTCGTCGATCATCGCATATCTTATGTCCACTGTGCGAAAATGTGCGTTAGCGTAACCATTTTGTCTGGTGTTTGTGGTGTTTTAGAATATTGAAGAAATAATAGTTATTCTCATAAAATTCCGGATACCTTATAGGTAAGTTAATAATCTCTAAATAGTTTAACACAAAGTCGTTTATCCGCGTCTGTCTGTGTATTCGCTTAGTACTTCTAAACTACTTGATGGATTTTGATGCGGTTTTCACCATTATTTAACAATTTTCTTGAGGAAGGTTTTGGTGTATATTACCGTTTGATTTAATGTAAGGATAGTAGAAAAAAGTCGAACCGTTTGTAATCAAGTCGTCCTAAAAAAAACTTTTAGTTCGCTTACATGGCTTGCGCTGACTAAACCATACGAGATACATCAAATTAATGACTGCAGAATTGTAGCTCTAAAAAAGGTCTACAGAAAAGTCCGCAACAGCATTTGTTTATCATTCAAGAATGACCCACAGTAACCATTTTTGTCTTTTAAAGTATCGCTGTAAAAACTAAATTGTTACTGGGTGAAGCCGGGCTGGTTCGCTAGTAATATATACGTTTACTCTTCGCGTAATATTTCTCACGTCTTTCTCGTCGTAGAAACGCTTGATGAATGTTTAAATGCAGGAACACGTGGCTTCATTTTTTATGTGTTTAGGTGTTGTAAATAACATTAAACTTATTATGAAAAGGTATTGCCATTTTTTGGATTGGGTTGAAAACGTGTAAAAAAAAATAAAATTTAGATAAAAGCTCGCCTTTATAACTCCTCCGCACAAGTGGATTCCAGAAGCTGAAGAGGGTGCAAAGAAAATATATAAACTGTAACATTACAGAAAACGTAATTTTAATACCTGGAAAACAAATGTAAATCTATAATTATTTACAATTTCTCAATGTATAGTGACAACTATACTTAACCTCAACTTTTTTTGTGAGTCTGACTTTACTAATCCAAAAATACATAGACGTAACCGTAAAATTATGCTAAGATAGTTGTGGAGTCGTATTTTTGTATAACGTTTCTGGTATGCCCAGAAAAACAACTTTGTTGTAACATACCAATTATACACTGAAGAGCCAAAAAAAACTGGTATAGGCGTGCGTATGCAAATAACAGAGGTATGGAACCAATCAGAGTAACGCGATGCGATCGGAAGCTAGATCGGTTACTGCTGCTATAATGGCAGGTTATCAAGATTTAAGTGAGTTTGAACGTGGTGTTATAGTCGGCGCACGAGAGATGGGACATAGCATCTCCGAGGTAGCGATCAAATTTAGATTTTCACGTACGACAATTTCACGAGTGTACCGTGGATATAGGGAATCCGGTAAAACATCACATCTTCGACATCGCTGCGGCCGGAAAAAGATCGTGAACCAACGCAACAAACGACGACTAAAGAGAATCATTAAACGTGACAGACTTGCAACCCTTTCTCAAATTGGCGCAGATTTCAATGCCTCCTGCATACGTTCAGACATTATCCGAGTCCATGCCATGTCGTCGTGCGGCAATTCTGCGTTCTCGGGGGCCCCTACACGATATTAGGCAGGTGTACCAGTTTTTTTGGCTCTTCAGTGTAAATGATAAATTATTTTTAAAAAATCATGAATCATTATAAAAAAATAGCAATAAAGCATGTAATGCGATTAATGATAAGTTGTTGAAATAGGGCCATCATTTTTTTAAAAGAGTTAAATTATCATTTCCCCACCTCCAGAAAAATTCCATTCAGAATACAGTTATTGCATCCCAATTGCTAGTCAAAAACAGCATTTGTATTAACTAATCAATGTTCTCTAGTTTTAGAATGAAGCTCTGACTAAGTCTCATAGCCCGTGGCCACTATTGTTAATTAAGAGGCACTGATAATAGTAATTGCCATGTCAATGAAAAAAAAGGCTAATGTATCAAATTTATTAAATGGGTTGTTTTTTTATCTCATGTACACTACAGAATTCCTTATAATTGACATAAAATTGTCTCTTAAAGTACCACCTGTAATAATGGTATAGCCTAGGTTGGTCAGTTCTTTCAGTGTAGGCCTAACAGTTTTTAGTATTTGTACAAGTTTTGAGAAAATTAATAATGAATAACTATAAAATAAATACATACACCTCAAGTTATGTTGTAGTTATGAAGTTTTAGAGATGTTTCTATGTAATTTTTGGGATCTTCCAAATTCTTACTGGATGTGATTTTGTGTTCATATTATGTAATCAAAAATAAACATAGTAAGTAGTTTGGGCTACGGATATCAGCACGATCAGCCAATCTGAGGTAAACACATCACAAAAATCTGATCTTTCCTGGACAAGCTTGTATTATTATCTCCTTTACACAACATTCCTTGCGAGAGTTCCACAAGTAAATCCTGTTAACATACTGTACTCCGTTTCATGTATGTGCGGTTAATTATGAGAGTTCCAGAAATGTACTTGTAGTGCAATTGTTGTTTAATAAGTGTTTCTCCACAACAGCTATCAGTTGTTTTGCTGTCTGTAAAGTCAACAAAGTTTGTGGGCAGTTATCAGTTACAATTTTTAAACAATGTAGGCCTACTTCTTGAAAACTACATACATAGGCCTACATTGTATACAAATTTTAATATACATATGCAGCGAATATAGATTTAGTAGTCAGAGGTGTTAGTATCTTGAAAATGTTATACCCGTTAAAAAATAGAATTCAAGTCAGAAATGTAATTATTATCAAAGTATAAAGTTACAAATTTCAAATTTGCTAACTATTTTTTTACTAACATGGCAACATACATCCAGTAAATAATAGCATGACTTGTACTCATCAAATGGAAGCATCTACTGTTTACATACATGCTGTACATATTGGTCCCAGGCACTGTAAAAATGTCCTGTTGTGCTTACATGAAACAGAATACAACTGCGACTATGTTCACAGACATCCATACTGTAGTAACACGACAAGTAGAATTGAATTTTTTTTTCTGCAAACAAAATACATCACTGAATTGTCATTGTAATGTCCATTGTTACATCAAGCTAGTGGATGCAGTTATTGTATTAATGTACAGTGTCAGGAAAACTGTTGTTGACCCATTACAAGTACACTGTGTGCTGCTTGAGTGAGAAATTATCAATTGAGGTAGGGCAGAGTAATACCTGTTTGGTTTCCATGCAGGTTGCTTTTGTAAATAATTGTCCGCTTTTAAGTTTTCAAATTGAATAATTATTTATCGCACATTTATTCCCACATGTTTGTATAGTTCAAAACATTTATTAACTGAGTTAATCTTAACTAACGATGTAACTATAAAAATTAACATTTGAATAAAGTGTATGGTAATTATTCAGAATAGGAGTTTTAAAAAAAAAACCCCAGAAAAGAGTATATATCGACATAACTTATCAGACAGAACACGAATTGACTAGGGGCATCACAATATTCGCGGTACATGCTACCAAATGCGATAGTGGGGAGGGCTATAAAGAGAGGAAATTGTAGTGTAAAACACATCATTATGTATAATTAATGTAAACAAATTTTGTTTGCAGCTCTACATGCAGGAATATCTAACCTAACTTCATGTAACTTCACTATTTTTTTCATACGGCAAACTCCAAGCTCTATGTTGCAAAAGCACTAGGAGCTCAATACCTACGAAAACAGCCGGCGCGCCTTGAATCACTGTTTTGGGGATTTCCTCCCCTGCGGGCGCTGGGACTCTGGCTCGGTGCGTAATGTTTGACTGCGCTTGAACAGTATGTCTCAGCGCGAAGGGGTTTCGCTTGAATATCATCTATACAGGATCACAGTAAAAACTACAGCCTATTGTGAAGTAAGGTTTAATTTTGTTAGGTGTTCTGCATTTGACTCTGCTAGGCGGCAGCAGTACAAAAGCCCTTCAATCCAGTACTACACAGTACCATTCACTACATTCACTTTTCACGCTATACCTGGAGTATACATTACGTTACTCACCCATGTAAGCGGCAAATATAGCTTCTTGGTGATTAATTGCCAGTAATTCGCGTATAGGACACATTAACTTCTATTCAATTTGTGGAAACTCTGCAAACACTCGTATTTCCACACAGGAATAATATTTGATCATTTTGCATGGACATAATTGCAAATAAATACTCTATGTAACCCAACAATTTGATTAAACACGTCGAGTGGAAAGATTAGCTATGAAACACGCTTACTAGCACCTGTAAATCACAAGCTTTCACACAGTCAAATTCACACGGTATACTGAAATCTCGCACTCTCCCAGCGTACAACCGTCACGTGAAACAGGTAAAAACCAAAATCGATG
The DNA here is from genome assembly GCA_002778355.1 of Clitarchus hookeri. Lineage (NCBI taxonomy): Eukaryota > Metazoa > Arthropoda > Insecta > Phasmatodea > Phasmatidae > Clitarchus > Clitarchus hookeri. Next base: position 605,551 of record NQII01000316.1, on the reverse strand, counting down.
CGCATTTGTTTCCTGCCTCTGTGCATTATTGTTCAACGAATGTATCATGGCAATACATGTCAACTGCTTGTAAATTACACTTGCGAATGTATTTTTGTATGATATGCTGTATGTATATTTTTCCTCCTACTGATATGTTATGTAGTACAATCTTCTTGTGATTACAGGCAAGGGAACCTTGAAAATTTAACATTACTAAATGATATTCTGACCCTGCTTGATAGCAGTGGGTTATACCTGTATAAAATTACCGTGCCGGCAAAAACATACCCTGTGAATAACGTTTTATAAAGTAAGGTTTAGTTTCAAGTGTCATTCTCGCATTTAACATGATTCAGCAACCCTATATAAATAAATTTGACATAGTAAATTTTACGTGTTTTACTGCATAAACACCCCGTTCTTCAGAGCTCTCCTCTTCGTCACATTTCATGGTATATTCTGCAAATTACGTGATGCCCCAATGAAATTACTATGAAGTGTGATAAGTAATGACCATAAACAAAATTTCTTTCCATTTTTTTCGGGAAAGCCCCTTTTTTTGGATAATATTAATTACCTAAATGCTTCTGCATTCAAGCCACTGGACTGGCGCGCTGTCTTTTCGCTGTGCAGCAAACAACAATGGAACTCTAAGCTAACTTGTTTTGTGTGTGCATACAAAATAGTTGATATAAATGTATAAAATATATACTCAGGTATTATGCACCGGCATGATATGTACACAAAATATAAAACTTCTTAAAAAAATTAACCATAAAAAGAACTATTCTGAAAAATGTGTAAAAAATGTTGGTTGAATGCAACATTTTGCATCAGCGCAACAATTTGAGCGCAAATACTATAACCTGTAACGAATAATAACTGCTTAGACTTATTTATGCAGCTTTATTTACATATTTTTCAGGTTGTATGAACAAAAGAGAAATATTTAAATAAATAACTTTATAGTATATTTTTACGTTTACCACCATAAAAGTCTGCTTGGTTAAAATAATGTATTCAGCAGATTTTGATTTTCTCCACCGATGATATTGAGGGTAGCGAAACATTTTGTTGCAGCGGACTAATTGTTCTTATGTGCAGCGCTGTTACGGTTGGCATTTGTATGTTACAGTACGTGTAGTATGCGCTTTATATTTTATTGTGATACTTGTACACTGCTACATTAACGCAATGAAAAATGTAAAATTCTCCCTTTGCAACTTATACTGCCGCATAAAAATGTTTTACATTCTGTTTATTCAATTGACACACTTTCCAAACCGAAGCAAACATAATTTTAAGCTGTTTTACTTTGAACATAATTTTTTATAATCAAATGTATTTCTGACGAGCGGTCGATGTTGCAAATTTTATAAAAATTAATTCAATAAAAATTATTGCAACAAAATTTCCTTTTTTTTTTTTGCTTAACATGTCAATATTACACAATTATCCAGTTATTTTTATCAAGCATTCAATAATTTCATTATTTCAAACAAATAAAACAATTTTCATCAAAGTAGTGCAGTTTTGCATTTTGCAAAAACCGGTGTCCGTAAATATGCGATTTATCTTTGTCCTTTATCCACTATCTTGGTGTCACAATGGACATTGCAATGACCATTCTGTGATGTATTATGCTTGCAGAAATAAAATTTAGTTCTACTTGTCGTGTTACTACAGAATGGATGCGTAGGGATCTAGCCTGAGGCTATGTAATGTAGACATGGAGTCGTCGTAGGAAGCTCGCCTGACGCTATGTAGAAAAAACAAAATTGCCATTATGGAATGCTCGAAAAAAAAGTTTTGAAACTTTTGAAAAAAATTGAAACTTTCGAACAAAAATTTTAAATTTTTGAAACAAATTTGGTAAAATTTGTAGGAAAAAGGTCAAATAAATAAAAATGTTAGAACATTTTGGAAAATTTTGTAAACAAATGGCCACCATCAAAATTGAATGCAAGAGCAGGTGGTTTTCGTACTTGCATACAAAATGGCCACCGTAGAAATGGAATGCAATATCATGATGTTTACGGTTTGCTTACCAAGCTTCTGGCTCTCTGCTCTCCCCTCCGCCTCATGCATTGAACATACTATTCCTAACTATTGGGGTATGTAGGAAATATGTAGTCGGTGTTAGTGGACTTAGAATATTAGGATGCAATTTACGTGGAAAGTAAGATATTCTGTTACGGTATTGTCTTCGTGGCATGTTGGACGTTGTTATTACAACATTTATTATTGCCACGAATACAATACCGTACCAGAAGATCTTATTATCCAGGTAAAGTGCATCGTAATATTCTAAGTGTGAATTGTGATGTTGATAAGGGTGATGATTCATGGTATCGCAAGGTCGCCAGTGTAGAAGAGAGTAATGTTATTTTGATTTATGTGTAAAGCAGGAAGTGAACTTTTGGAGTTTTGTTTTTTCCGTAAACGTGACAATGCAGGTAACCCGACGTTTACCAGTCTGGCTGAGATGGACCCACGTGATGTTGTTTGTTGGAAGACAGTGCCGGTACATTAAGGTGGTGTCAATCAGACTGCTGTAATAACTATTCATACATCACTTTTTCTGTTTTCCCGTAAAAAGAAGAAGTTCGAGCTTGGTGATGAAATCTGGATTTATAGGAAGTTAATTGGTACAATTGGAAATTTGCAAGTTCATGGTTTTCTATTATGCATTAATGATAATAAAGTTTGTTTGAACGTTATCTCTGTTCATACACAAGTTTTACAAGCAGGGTGGCTTGTTTTATCTCTTACCTTAATTTGTTTTAATGTGCGCGTCTCTCTGTCTCTTTATATATATACGTGTATATATATATATATATATATATATATATATATATAAAATTGGTGCGAAAATTTCTAATGTTTTACCATCGCAAAAAGGTTAAATATTTCATTCATTAAAGGAGGTTTACACTCGTATTTGCAGCTATGAGCGGGTCGAATATTGTGGTAGATTTTTTCATCCCAAACGGTTTAACATTAATTGTCCACTGAGTACGTGTGCGTGGAAATATTTCTAAGTATATGCATCAGTGAATGAAAGGAGTCGTTCGTTGGATTGCGAAGAGAATAATAATGACCCGATTTGTATATTCCTTGAGTTATCAGACTGGCCAACAACGCATCGTGTGTGGAAAGATAGCTTTAAATACCTGTGAAATTCAAAGTGTTTTCCCAGTACGCCTGAAATACGCAAGGAATTGCTGACACCAAACAAATCTTTGTGCTCAATTTGGTGATTATTTTTTTTAAGTTTATACGTACACATTTGTCTGCAATATGTGTTGCATTTTTTTTTGCGTCCATGAAACGTGGCTAGCTCGTGATTCTGAAAACCTGATGCTGCGGATTTGATGTTAGAAATAATAGGGAAACTCCCTTCTCTTATACTGAACACATAAAAATATTTTTTCATTCGTGACCGTATTAGATTCTCGTAAAACAGTAGCGTGAGTTTACATTATATAGGTGTTGTGCAAGATAAAACAATAACAAAAGTTAATTTTATACTATTTTGAAACTAAACTAGTTTCTGGGGCAAGCGGGAACAAGTAAGAAAAGACTCGATCAAGAAACCATCCAGGCATTCACCTGGAGTAATTTTTAAAATAGAAATTCTGGCCGCACGTGTCGTCTATCGAACACGGTTCCCCTTGAACATGGGTCTTCCATGGTGTTGACTTGTGGGTGCAGATATCTGTGTTTATTATCCTATGAATGAAAGTTGGCTTGTGTGAGAAATAAAACAAGCTGCTGGAGCGACAAGCCTCCCCCGGGCGGTCAGCGCGCTAGGGCAAAGTCCACTTCAACACCTGGTGCAGCGCGGCTGGCCGTGTGTGCGAGCTCAGATTACGACTGCACGTGCCTCTCGTTTACTTCGGTAATGGGACTCGTGACCACTTCTTTAAGAATGCTTATGTGGTAATAGTTTTTAAATGCGTTGCTCAGTCTCACCTTTAATTGGGATACAGCAGTCTGTGTGTGTGTAGACGTGTGTAGGCATTTGTGTGTGTGTGTGTTTGACGTATGAGCAAGTAGAGAATGATCGTTCTGCCCCCTCTTGTTTCTTAGTTTAAGAGCATCAAAAAGCGTCTTTGGTTTTGCCGGTATTCATAAAAAAGTTCACATTAATGTTTTTATACGTTACAGCAAAGGTGGATGTTAGGGACATTAATATTCGCGTTATTCTTAGGCATCGCGATAAGTTTCACAACCCCGTGATTCCTGGAGCCGGTGTCGCTATCTTATTGGCTGCTGTTTAGATGTGAAGCTATTCCGTTTCTGACAAGATCGCACATGATTCGGGTACACAATTTTAACGTATTTATTCAATGGCGCAAATTTTTTAAAGGCGTGTAAAATGAAGCATGGTTCAATGAAAAACGTAGTGCAATTTACATGTACTTAAAACACAACTTGTCGCCAAAAATAACGCCAATTTTGCATGTCTCTATTAATTTACCCTTGGGTTTCGGGAGGTCGTGGATTTGAATCCTAGGAAAGGCATGGGTGTTCGTTTAAGTTAGGTCGTAAGTTACTTTATAGCCGTTCTCTGATATAATTTCGATTTGTCACCATTTTTCTTGGTGGTCACTACACCATAATTTCGTGGAAATCATATTAAATTTTGTTGCGACTTCCTCGTCACTTGAAAGAATCCTGTATGTCAACATAACATCACGAGCAGAGACTCCTGCGTACCAGTAAGTTATATCAGTAATATACCAGTGATTCCTGCGTACCAGTAGGTTATATCAGTAATATACCAGAGATCCCTGCGTACCAGTAGGTTATATCAGTAATATAGCAAATGGTATCATGCTAATATTAGGCTGGCTGCGTTGCCGTATTTTTACTGTAATGAAAAAATCTTAAGATCTCAAAACTGTTCTCAATATTATTAGTAGCTTTACAAATCAAAGAAAACACTCTCTAGGTATCCTACAACAGCATGAGAAAATATATATTTACAAAATTAAAAATGTAATTTCACCACCTGCAATTATTTTGTTTATTGCAAAATAGGACAATGGTAAAATTATACAAGAAAAGAAGAAAATATATTATAGCCCAGTGTTGTCACACAAACCAAGCAATAAGTAAGTAAAAATATTTACCTTATAAATAGAGATACATAAAATTTTAAACACGTGAACTGAGTGATGCAGTTAACGAATCCGTCCAAATCCACACAAATCAACAGGAATAAAAAGGAATATAGAGAATAATGAGTATCACGCAACAGAAAAACCAATCGTAGCTATCCTAGTTTTAGGCTCAGAATACTGACATCACGCAAAGAAGCGCGGATATCTCTAAATAGTATAAAACAAAGTCGCTTATCTGCGTCTGTCTGTGTATTGGCTTAGTACTTCTAAACTGATTGTTGGATTCTGGTGTGGTTTTCAAAATCATTTAGAGAATTTCTTGAGGAAGGTTTAGGTGTATAAAACCTTTTTATTTAATATAATGAAAGTAGAGAAATGTCGGACCGTTTGTAATCAAGTAGTAAAAAACCGCTTTTAGGGCGCTTACATGGCTTGCGCTGACTAAACCATAAGATATACATTAAATCAATGAGCTACAGAATTGTAGCTCTCAAAAAGGTCTACAGAAAAATCCGCGACAGCAAATGTTTATCTTTTAAGGATGACCCGCTGAAAAAATTTTGTCTTTCAAAGTATCGCTGCAAAAAACTGAATTTTTTACCGCGCAAAGCCGGGCCGGTTCGCTTGTAATGTATATACGTAGAATCAACCAGAGCAGAATTGTTATAACAATCTGAGCAGGTGTAAGTATCAAGGTATCTTGTGTGTTCCAGAGGGAGAAGGGACGACACGGAATAAAGACGACAACTCAGGCAAGAAATAGGAACGGATGTAATAGAGCCCACAGCCACTATTTATTTGTATGATACTTAGAGGGGGTAAGTGATGGAAGGAAAGCTTATCTCTAATTGGTTCGTCTGAAAAGTTGGCCTCTGATGCTCTCTACGACACACGCACGATGCCAAGTTATCATCAGCTTGGTATGAGTGCAACAGGTTATTCTTTCTACCACAATTCATGAAAGCTTTTGAGAAGACCACACAAATATGTAATTAGTAAGCGTTTTAAATTTCTCAAAAATAATGTTTTTAATACAGGTTTGTACTAATAGGCGTTGGTATGCAGAAATTATTATTATTGTAAATGTTTTACCGGAAATTTTTTACTCAACTGCACAATACGATAACAAAATTTGTATTTACATTTCTGGAAATTTTTATAGCCCAGTTTTCTTGCAAGGAGGCAAATCGGGCATCAATCCTTTACTTAAAATGCTTTTTAAAATATATTGTAACTCTAAGTGGTGTATAGTTGCATCACATATAAAAAAAAACAACATAGCAGTATTTTTCTCACTTTGTAAAAGGAAGAATTATTCTCCGTGAAGTATTTATACATTAGTTCTTTTTGAAACCAAGGACATGTGTATACAATTTAATTTAAAAGTGAATTTGCAAGCAAAGTTCAGAGTTCGCATCCGTGCCAATGTTAATTTAGTTCTGAAGATTTCTAGAAAAACGTGATTTATGGATGTTGTACAGTCCCGGGAAAAAAATTACACCAGGAATGTGTTTAAAATTAATGCTTTAGCTAAAAAGCAGACTGCAGTAAAATTCAAATTCGTTTATTCAAATATGTTCTCACATACGTATACCAGAAGTTGGTAGAAAAATATGAAGCTGCAGAAGGTAAATAAATGAATAGTAATAGTAAATAGAATAGTAATAGTAATAGAAAATAGTAATAAATGAATTTATTACTATATAAAATTTGTTACCAAAATTTTTAAATATTTTTCCATCGTTATAAAGATTCTTGTGTTTACTATAAAAATATGGTGACTGTCACACGTGCGTCTTTCATTAAGTCAAGGTTCCATTTTGTTTACGAAAAAAAATCCCAAAAAAATTACTTTCAACATTCTTCGCTTTTGTTCTTTGCCTATAACGTCGTTATGAACAATATGTCAAGCAAAATCATGATAATGTGAAGTAGGAATAACGAACCGGAAATACGAATAACGCAGTATAACCAGTCAATAAATTCACAACACAACCCAACAAAAAATCCTTGCAACAAATTTTGAAAATTTGTATTTATTTATTTATTGTTTGCGTATATTGGCGTTCTATCGCAGGTACAGCTTCATAAACGTCAAATCGAAATTCATCGGTTTTCAATTATTGGTGATTGTTTAACATTCAGTTCTGTTACATCTCTATATCTTCATTTCGTACACCCCTCACAGCTGTCTGAATTGCCGTGTATAATTTGAATGGTGATACGTTGGTTGTCATCAACAAACAGACGTGCGTGAGTGTAAGCTGACTCTCTGAGCCAGTGAAAATGCTGAGTAGTTAATAAGTAACGTGTGGTGTACTGGCTGCGCTATCTATACATAGCGGACGATACTAAACATGGCCATGATAAAATCGCGGTTAACAATTAAACAGTTATTTTTACCAAAGATTAGTTTAATATAGATGTCATATTTTCTTTGATATATGCTCTTGTTGTACCATTTAGCTAGCTTCACGAGAGCCTTGACCAAGTCTGTACTTATAAAATCTTACACACCGCACCAGTAATTCGGTTTGCTAAGGAAATGTTGTATGTAGCATGAAGATAGAAGTAGATTATTATCAGTTGCCACATTAACGATGTTAAAAGAAGTTTTTAACGTAAAAACTGGAGGACAGTTTCAATGCAAATACTTGTCAAAAATAATCATATATTCTGGTATTGTGTTTTTGACCACAAAATAACAGATTTTAAAGGGTCGCGGTGGCTCAGCGGTTCGACTGCTCTCCTCCAACTAAGGCGAACCGGGTTCAATCCCCCGGCCGGGCCACTTGCGGATTTTCGCAAGTGGGAGTCGTGCCAGACGATGCCGCTGGTCGGTGGGTTTTCTCGGGGATCTCCCGTTTCCCCGCACTCACATTCCGGCGCTGCTACATTCTCACCTCATTTCGCCCTTTTCGGCTCTCAAGACCTTTTTGTTAAGAATCGTCCAAATCTCTCAACTCAACTCAACAGATTTTAACCTACGGAGTATAAAAAAAAAACTGTATTATTGTAATTTGTTTTTAGTAAACATCGACTTGAGCACCATTTCAGCCGTATCATTCGAGATATTCTTGCAGTATCTACGTATAAGGNCACCCTTTTCGGCTCTCAAGACCTTTTTGTTAAGAATCGTCCAAATCTCTCAACTCAACTCAACAGATTTTAACCTACGGAGTATAAAAAAAAAACTGTATTATTGTAATTGGTTTTTAGTAAACATCGACTTGAGCACCATTTCAGCCGTATCATTCGAGATATTCTTGCAGTATCTACGTATAAGGAATGTTATTGAACCATCGCGTAAAACATATGTTCCGAAAGTTTGTGGTTTACCAACACTGCCACGCATCTGTGGAAGACATTCTGCGACTTTCGCCCGTGAAGATAGACTGTGGCGTCTTTTGGTTAAGTGCACGCAGAAAAATATTGTGCAGACAGGTCGCCCTGCCAAATTATTTTGTTGTTTAGTGGCGACAAGCAATTGATTTAGTGTTCAGCCACAAAAATTATTTGGCATGGTGAATAATAACAAAACGTTTTGTGGTTGCCACAAAATATCTTTTTCAGTGTAAACAAAGCCAAAGTGGAGATGTAGTTCTTTCTATCTCTATAACAGCTGAATCGCAGTGAGTATTAGAATGGTGGAAGGAAAGAAGAGGCCGTTAGAAACCAGACAACGTATCGCTATTGAATTTTATTTCAAGTTGGCCAAAAGTGAACAGGAAACGTCAAACAAGTTTACGACAAAGAAGCAATGGGTCGTGTCTGCCGTATTCAAGTGATGGAAGCATTCGTAGGAAGGAAGACGAGTGCAGTGTGGAGCTTGGCGCCAAGAAACTTCTGATAACGGTGGCAACTTTCAGAGGTGGTTCTAGGATTTTCTGAGGCCCTAAGCAAAACGTATTTAAGAGGAACCCGCCTATTAAAACAGCGACAAACATTTCAGTGCCAGCTGTGAAGTGAGTTACTGTCTTCGTACAGTGCTTGCCGCACGTTTTTACACGCGGAAAACTGGCGAAATATATGCTGTTCACGGTAAAGTGAGCACTTTTGAAAGCCCTGGCATTTGTAATAATAGTCAATAAATATATTCTATTTTAGCCTTAGACGTTAACCTCCGAGTGCGGTGGAATATACACACTCGGTGTATTACCTACATTGAAATACTTATTTTAAATGTGGCTAAAGAACAAAATAATGGCTGAAAGGAAAAAGTACCTAGGGCCTCAAAAGCGCCCACTTTGCCGTGAACAGCCTATATAAACTCGGTGTTAGTTTACCACAGTGAGACTACAGCTAATTGTGCTCAGTGAGTGCAAGATATCTCAAGTTGCATCCAGTCTACGCGTGCATTTGTAACGATATACATTACTGCGTTATCGTACACTGAAGAGCCAAAAAAACTGGTACAACTGCCTAATATCGTGTAGGGCTCCCGCGAGCACGCAGAAGTGCCGCAAGACGACGTGGCATGGCCTCGAAGAATGTCTGAAGGTATGCAGGAGGCATTGAAATATGCCCCAATTAGAGAAAGGGTTGCACGTCTGTCACGTTTAATGATGCTCGTCATTCGTCGTTTGTCGCGTTGGTTCATTATCTTTTTCCGACCGCAGTGATGTCGAAGATTTGATGTTTTACCGGATTCCCGATATTCACGGTACACTCGTGGAATGGTCGTACGCGAACATCCAAATGTTATCGCTACCTCTGAGATGCTATGTCCCATCTCTTGTGCGTCGACTGTAACACCACATTCAAACTCACATAAATCTTGAAAATCTGCCATTGTAGCAGCAGTAACCGATCTAGCTGCCAACCGCATCGCGTTACTCTGATTGGTTCCATACCTCTGTTATTTGCATACGCACGCCTATACAAGATTTTTTGGCTCTCCAGTGTATAACAGAAAAGTAATGTGTGATATTTAAAATTTTGTATTTTGAAGGACTTATAATATTACCTCTCGTAATTTATATTGATGAAAATATCAGAACATTTGCAAGGCCTTTACAACGGCGACGACCCAGGTGTGCCCTCTTTCCCCATAATCAAGGGCCATCACTGACAACATTGTCAAAGCAGAGTTACTGCTGAAAGAACAAAGGCATTTACCGACACGTGAATTATCAGTAATACTGACAACCACTACATAAAGGTTGGAGAGTATTAATATTACAGAGCTTTTTCCGGATAAGGACATAATCGATTAATTTTAATTAAAATCTTGTATTTATATATTTCTCAAGCTTCTTTGTTATTTATTTAAGTATCGATAAAACAGTTGAGGTAATGTAATACTGTACCGTTTATGTTTGTTAACGTGTTCAATTAACATTGAGAGAGGATTGGCTAGTCAAAATAGTGACGTTGCAGAAACCAATTACCTATACTTAATACTAGCACACTATAATGGTCACTTAAAAAAATATAGCCTAGGAAATGACATCACATTAACAATTTTAATATTGTTTATTTAGGTGCTTACGAAGACCAAGATAAAAAAATTTGAGTCATGGTAGAGAAACAAACGCGATACAGAGAGAGACGTCAATATTATCCAGAGATAGAAGAGAGAAATAAAGCAAATGATGGATTGAGGTAATAATCATTTATATCCTGTACATGTTAACAGGATCGCATGCGATCTTTTCAATAACTGTACAGATTAACCAAACAGGTATGGTTATCGGTGTTCAAAAAATTTCATTCCAGGAATGTACTTGTCAAAAATATAATAAATAGGGATCACATGTTGAAGAAAGAGGAAGTCAGGAGAAAATATAAGGGTATATTAAAAAAAGAGAAATCAGCCTTATCCAAGGATGTCTATATATTCTCCCATTAGCATAATCGATAAAGGTGCAGTTAATGATGCATAGCCTCGCTCATAAAAGTGGAAGTAAATCTGTTCTAAAGAACATATCAGATGCATATAGCAAAATATAACTATTTTAATCAGAGAAAAATCAATTACAACATTGAAAAATATAAGAAATGAATACAAAGGTATGATAAAAGAGCACTACATTCTGAAGAACACACTGGCCTTCAAATCTTACTCCCAAAGCAAAAACTTAAAATCCGTAAATTTTATTGCCCAGTGTCTAATACAAATCACTACCTACATTGCTCTTTTTTCAGTACCTTATAATTGGAAATTTTACTCAAAATATGCAGCGGTAAATAAAAACTGAACGAAACAAATGTTATCTTCAATCATATAATAAAATAATATGAAGAAATAATGAATGAAGAATTCTGTAACATAAAATGAAGCAGGAAAATAAATTTTAACAAACGATTAGAAGAAAATTCTGTAAGGATCACAAAAAAAAAAAAAGTGCAAACAAAAATAATTTAGAATTTTTTAATTTGTATGTTATGGTGGCTTTAAAATAACTGCGGGAAAGAAGATAACACCGGAACAAAAAAATCCTCATGCACTATCTTGCTATCTGTATAAAATATTTACTAAAGGAATTTATCACAGAAGGAAATTATTTTATTTCATCAACTTCTTTCGCACGCACTCATCCATTCTATTTCTAAAAGCCAAATTTAGAAAGCCGCGATACGGGATCTGTAAATTTATCAGCAATTTTCAGTTTAGAGTAGATAAAGTAAAGACGCTGTTTCTTTAAAATGTCTGCAAACTTTCACGAGTTGATAAAATAAATATCAAGTGACGGAAAAAAAACATCCGTGCTTGTGCATCAAGTGGAAAGAAAAGGTAGCAAGCAGAAATAAATGAAAGTGAAACACAAGAAAATAATTACGTTTATTCATTAGTGGGCAAAAGCAACCAACAAGAAAGAAAAATATGAAGATGGCGAATAAGTTCAGTTCTGCGTGAAATCAACGAAAAAAATAAATAAAACATTTTTGGGACTGTTCAGGATTTTCAATATATTCCAACTCAAATGCAAATGTTTACGGCACGCAGTACAATGCACCTGACGAAATTGAGACCGATCGAGTATGCAAAGGAAATTTGATGGCTGAAGAAGCAATGCTGCAGATTGGTACCTCAGAAAACTATTCCCGTAAACTTAGTGCATTATTGCAAAATTATTACTGTGGTTCATAGAGAGACGAAGACACAGCGCATAAATAAAATCTTAATTAGTCTATAACAGTGACAGCAGTGTCCTTCTATACAATATTATTTTCTTTGGAAGGTAGGCCAGATGCTATTTGAGGATATGTGAAAACTATTTTTAGACAAATTAAGAAACAACAAATGTAAATATTCTGCACGTATTCTCAGATGGTTCACCTACAAAATACAGCAGAAAAATAACAGTAGTTTATTCTGTAGTAAGTTGGCGAACGAAGGGTATGCGTGTCTCATACGGTCATATTTTGTTGTGGATCAGGTGAATTCTGCTCCGATAAAATAAGAACAGGAACCATGCTGGTTCACGAAGACATATAACACATTGCTTAAGGTGGCCGCCTGGTTGTAGGAATTTGGTACGTCTGAGGCCTAAAAGCGTGGGAGCACTAGGGGCGACCGAGACATGCGCATCAACTCTCTCGTCGCCTCTACGCGCAAAACACTGAACTGGCGTGCAGTCTTTACTTCGATAACGCGCCTCTATGAAACATTCAGCGATACTGTACCATTTCATGACGTAATAATAAAAATAAATGTTTGATGCATGTCGCTGTTGTTTCTTTAATGTTTTGTGCCAGAATGTTCATACCTAAAAATTACCGTGAAAACACCCGTTGAAGCCATTTTCATTATCACAAAAGCATGCTTCAAAGAGAAATGGAGGAACAGAAAAACGTTTACAGACGCATAACGTTTCTTAAAACACCTCACTCAGACACGTTGGACGGTTTTTTTTAAATAAAACTTTTTCTGCTGGAGCTCTGTACACCGTTCGGCGGACTACGCAGGCGGCCACCTTAACATAAATAATAACATCAACACTAATAACGGTTATGATCATGTTCGTGAACGCTTTATAATCACAAATATAGGTCCTACAGCTCAAAACTCAGTTACTACTAAAGACGAGGTAGTTCTTTCAATACAACGCCTACTGTTATCACACACAGAACAGTTCTATTGCCACTTGCATGACGATTTTTTTTCGATGCATAGGGGGTATGGAACCTATAAATCGCTAAGCGTTTGTGAAGAATATTTTCATCTTAGTAGGCGGCAAGCCTGCCGGAATATGCACTGCACGTACAACGCTGTTTTTAATTACCGTCTTCCAGATATAACTGGTCTCCCGAGCCGAAGGACATGAATCCTGTCGAACGCTCAGGAACTGGCTTAACCAGGTCACTTCCGACGTTCACGGGCGATCGCGAGCTTGCAGGATGTTACAGATGTTGCGCTTAAAGAGTGCGTACATGAGCTACGGGGAAAGCCAAAGATATTTCACAGCATCTCTCTGGGCACCAGGCGCAAATGAGTAAGGCGGGGTTTGTGCAGTGCGCTTCGGCGCGTACGTCGGAAAACGTACGTCCCTAAACGAACCATTTCATGCACTGAATTACGTTCGATTCTAACGTACGTTTCTCTAAATCCACCCGTCAAGTATTAAAACCGACGTCCCAAAATAAACGTGCGTTCTGTCTAAATCCGTTTAGTTAAGTTAGACCGTTCATGCAAACGCACGTTTCCGGTCCGTCACGAGACGTTCGTCTTTTGGACGGTCCTTCCTGGGGATGAGTGGTGGGGGGTGGCGTTGCTTACCCTCTTCTCGCCGGCCCACTCGCCGACATGGTTGTTGTCCACTCCACTCCACTGGTAGCGTATCTACACACTTTGTTGTCGCTGTTGTGCTCTAGGGTAATGTATTATGACGGAAAAACAGTGCCAGTTCTGTGATATACGAATTTCCTGTGGACGTTGAACTGTTCATTGATTGCGTTAAGTGTTGTTGGATCCAAGTGACGAAGTATACAAGAATATAAAAAAGGAAAAAATAACAATGGAGTATAATATGCAGGATATTCCATGCTCATTTTGACAAGAAGTAGGACGATGTAAAAAACAAAAAATAATTAGTAGAATTAGCGATAATAAAAAGTACTTTTGTATGTATTAGAACCTACGATTAACACAGTAACTTTTCTGGTGTTTGCTTACGGTATTTTAGGATTTTTGGATTAACTTGAACCCTACAAGGTATATGGCTAGTATCATTTTACTAGTATGACTTGTACTTTACCCATTTGCATACTGCATGTAGATGCTATGTTGTGCGTACTAAATTCGGGTACGTTAGCAATAATAATTATAGGTTATTATGTATTTTCGATTTTAAACACCCCACCAATGAAACCCCAACAATATGTCACCCAACATAACCCTCTAACTGGATTCTAGGACATAATTAGATGATAAATATTGCCATTTTCGCCAATATATATGTTATGTATATATATATAGTTATATTATAAAACGGCATTGCTTATGACACAGGGTACTTAAAAAATGTTCTTATAAATACTACATTTAGTTATTGTAACCTCAAATAGAGGACAGACTACCATTTCAGGTTTAAGGAATTGAAATAAGTACACATTAAATTATACCAAATTGTTATTTACTTTATAAAATGAAGGAGTAAACCCCCATTGTTGGCACAAAAGTATGTGGAGTAAACTAGTGGTGAATCTGTATTTTCTTTGAGGAAAAAATTTGTGGAATATGGGGGGATATGATAAAAATATGTAGGGTTAACGAGATGGTTCGGCAGGGGTAAAATGGTCGCCAACCCTGTGTGCAAAACTGGACACAGAGTAACAGTGTGAGATTTGTGTTTGCAGAGATTAGTCTAGGCCGGGGAGTAGTAATCATATGAGGGGGAAAATCATACTGTTTCTCTAATTAACCCATGTCCATTGCACATTATAATTCGTTGCTATTGTTATGGGAATCAATACTGGCAAACATACAGTCCATGGGGTACATACTTCCCATATTACTGCCATAAAACATAAAATTGAAGATCAGCCAAAATAATAACTAATTATCTCAAAACAAAAATTGCCCTTAATCACAAATATCAAATGAGAATAACATATTCTGACGTGATAAAATCTCATTACACATAATAATTACTTCACGCTCAGGCGTAATTAGCATAAAACACATACATAATTGAAGTTACATACACGTCTCACGTGTGACAATTAATAAACATAAACGAATTACTTAGTCATGTAATTATCGTACAACTAGCGATTATTGAAATGTTACAATTTTTACAACAGACAAGAAATGTTGACAATTTTGAGGTAAACGTTCTCTCAGTCAAGGTTTATCTACTATTAGATGCTGATAAAAGCAGTTTCCTTGAAACTGTTCAAATGAAGTTCGTCGGCCATGGTACAAAGTCCATACGACTTAAAAAGCAATCCGCAAATTGTCTCTGTGTATGTACGCTGCTGGTCTCCCTCTCACTACTTGTGCGATGATGTCGCTGTCGTACAGTCCTGTTATTTCAAGAGTGTCTTCAAATATTACGCCGTCTCTATCCTTCACAAAGATGTGCAAGGCACAACATACTTTCACTATACTTGTGACCACTCTTACATCACAAGCATCACTCAAGGCACCTTCGAGCCCTGCGGTGGCGATAGTTGTAGACTCTTGAACGAACAGTAAGGTTCCTACGATTGTAAGGGCGCATCAAGTATGTTGTCAGCCCTAAGGCTTCATCAGCAATGAATACATATGGTAAGGGGGGTTGTGTCAACACTGATCCGCTCTGGAGGCGGTAAGTTCAAGGAACCTTGTTTCAATTTATTCCCTAAATTTGTATGGCTGAACACAGATAGATCATATTCTCTACTACCATATGCTCCAACGTCAACGTAAGCGAACTTGTACTTAATCGAAACAATAGAGAAGTTATTCTTAAAATAATAACATTGAACCAGAGTGTGGTGGATTCATAATTATAACGTGTTTGCCGTCAATTGCACCTAGGCGATGAGGAATTACAAATTGGTCATTAAGCCAATCGCAACGTCTCTCCAAGTATTTACAGCATATAGTGGTACAAACACATATTTGTGTAATGCTATCCATATAGCAATGCACATTTGTTTTACAATCATGATTGGTGTTGTTACACGAACCCGAAATTTATAGTGTAGCCTATATACTGAAACAAACATATTCATTGTACAACATTATCCAAGTTGGTGTTTGGTTTCAAGTAAAGACCTGCAGCTCAAATGGGGGAGCATTTGGGACACTTTCGTGAGAAATCGCAGAGCTATACGGAAGAAGTCTGGGGACGCAGAAAAAATATAAAAAAACACGTGTATGCAAAACAAATGGATTTTTTAACTACAATCCCAAACCAGAACAAGAAATAAGATTCCTTGGCCAACAACTCGGCATTGGAAGCAAGTACTCCTGATGGCGATCTTGAAGTTTCCCCAGATTTTCAACAGGATATGAATGTATCCAATGAACCATCTACTAGTACATTATTTAGAAGAAAAAAAGATTAAATTGGAAGATAAGTTGGACAATTATATTGATGTGATCTAAAAATAAACTCAACAGACCATTTTACAGCATAAAGATTATGTTTTCAATTTCTTCTTATCATTGATGCCAAGTATGAAAAAATTTGTGATGTTGATACATAAAAATTTTGCATTGACGTATTGCAACTGAAATTGCAATACCCCACACAATCACGAACACAGTACGGAGTCCTGCCAGCACCCGTCATCCAAACCAACACTGATCACATGAATTCCCGCAACTTTCATCCAAAAATGCTTAACCTTGGCCCTGAACAAAAAAAAAAACTATCGGGATTACCAACAAACTTACTCCCCAATGCAACGTCACGAGTCAAGTCTACCCAACTTTATGAGATCAGAATATCAGCAACAACCGGCCCAAACACATATTCAGGCTACAGCCAGGAATCAACAAGCACATCTACAACAACCAGCCCAAACACATATTCAGGCTACAGCCAGTAATCAACAGGCATATCTACAACAACCTGCCCAAAAACACATCCAGGCTACATCCAGTAATCAACAATCATATCTACAACAACCGGCCCAAATATTCAGGCTACTGCCAGTAATCAGCAATAATATCTACAACAACCGGCCCAAATACACATCCAGGCTACAACCAGTAACAATCAACAAAAACTACACAAGACCCCGGTGCGCACTGACACAGTTACTTCGTTCAATAATACGATTTATGAAAACAGCACACTTGCTACTTGACCAACGCAGCTATTATTCACCTTCACCAACGGACACTGATGAATAACACTTCCAATAATTCCAGTTCCTTGTTATCACTCCATTAACTGATCCCATCAAATGAACTGTCAATGCTTATCTGCCAATGAAATAGTGTTTATACTATATCGCATTGGATTTTAGATTTATGTGTTAATTGGTGACCATTTGATGTGGTCCAATTTATTGGAGGTTACTTTTATTTTGTTCGTCAATGTGTGTTTTGTTTTCATATGTAGTATTTACCAATTTCTGTGTGGCCAAACACGTTTTGCAATTCTTTAAAGTGAAATGTTTGTCTTGTTGTTGCCCTAACATGTTACTACAGCGTCAAGGATTAAATTCGAAATGATATGAACTAGCAGACGAAAGTTTTATATTTGTTTGTATTCTGTTGTCTATGAGCTCACTAATGCAACGGTGTCGCTACTAGGCCACCTGAGTTTTACAGGATGGTGGCTAGTAGTTTACATACTTAAATTATTTGGTCCAGACTAAGGGCACCTGTGGTTGTTGCATTAGGGGTAATCAAATACTCGTATTATCCGTTATTTAACACACCAGTATTTTATTGGTCTGAATGCCCCATTGGTATTTACAAACACTGGCGAGACTGAGCCCCCTTGCAAGTCGTAAGCTTGAAGGGCTGGTGGTCTGAATACTATGCGTTGGGGAAGGTTGTTGAAGGGAGATGTTTCTCTACTTAGCGGTGACTGCGGCTTTTGGTGAGTTGTCTTCGTTGGTAGCTGAGGCATGGTGAGTTGGGTGGCCCTGGTTCAGGCCCTCAGACTGGCTCTCGTTGGCGTGCTGTACTAAGTTGGCTTCTTCCTGCGGCTTTGACTGACTCTCTCGGAT
The DNA here is from genome assembly GCA_002778355.1 of Clitarchus hookeri. NCBI lineage: Eukaryota > Metazoa > Arthropoda > Insecta > Phasmatodea > Phasmatidae > Clitarchus > Clitarchus hookeri. The sequence continues at coordinate 587,321 of NQII01000316.1, read as the reverse complement.
GTCCGGGATTGGTTTCCCGTGACTTGTACTTTCCCTGTGACCTCGGCTGGCGTTCCTGGTTGGAGAGCGCGTCTCCTCGTCCTGCTTCCGACTCGCATTTCTGACTTCTTCACCGCGGAAACAGCCACTATGTTTTCAGATATGAACTCATAAGTTCTCGGCACTTTTACTGGGTTTGTCTCGGGAATTTACACATGAAGTTTCGGCGGTTCCTGGGTTCTCTCCTCGGGGACGACACTATTGACTCACTGTTTGACTGGCTGCTTGCCTCGTCGCCATACGGTGCACGACTACGCCTTCCCGGGGAATGGCGCCTCTCGGACTGGGGCTGCCACTCACCTCCGGGAGTTTACTCATATTCTCGGCACTGTTCTCGTCACACTACTGATTACTCCCGTGTCTGATTCACCTACCGTTTCGGCTGCATTTATCTCGTCTCGCAGCTGCACCAACTAACAACTCCCGTCTCGGCTGGCGGTAATTGCTCCCGAACAACTGACTGCGAACAACTGATTGTATATTACTGCCAGGGCCGGGTCCAAACTCCGGCCTGGTGATACGACTGCCTCTCGCACTAACTGCCTTCTTCGCCTCGCATCGCAGCTGAACAACTCATCGTGAACAACTGATTATGACTGACCACCTGGGCTGGGTCCATACTCCGGCCCGGTGATACGACTGCCTCTCGCCTAACTGCCTTCTCTGTTTCGCATCGCGGCTGCCGAACAACTCCTCGTCAACAACTGATTACCACTCATCTCGAACGACTGGCCACAACTGCCTTCGTTCCTTGGCTGCTTCTCAATTTAACCCGTCTCTCGCTATATTCAAGTTGGCTGTCAGCGTATTCTCGAGAGAGATCCGGGAAATCCCCTGTGTACCTCGCACTTTTTTTGTGTGAGATTTTGTGTCTTTTCAGCTGCTTGGGTGCTGAAACTATGATGGAGGGGGGTGCGGCAAGCGTATCGGGGGTTCCTGGCAGCAGGTTCGGCACTAATTCTCGGTGGGGATTCCCTTTATTCCTTCATAGAGGGCCTATATCAGCTATTTCTAGGGACTTACACTGTTTCTCTCAACTTCGGATTTTCCCCGCGTATCCTTATATGGCTGAACTGTCCCGAGGATTATCCTCTCAGGGTGTGAATACAGCACAATTCCTACCCTCTGTACTCGTCACATGTCAATGGTTTATGGTCAAAATTGAATTAAGATCGTTGTTATTACTTTAAATCATGAAGAATAATTTGTATCCATAGTACACCTTATGTTTACTGTAACAAACATAATATACATGATAATAATTACATATTGCTATCGAATGATTGAAGATTATTTTATCAGCGTTACACTTAATGGCAATAAGTAAGTTATACATGCATGTAAATTATTATAACTTTTAGATATTATGCGACTTTATACCGTGGTATACTTTTTCAATCAAACCCTTGTTTAGAATTTGACTACATTTAAATGGTTTTTTCATAATACATATTCTGCTTGGAAATTCTTTGTTAATGAAATCTCATTAACGACTATTTGTTTGTAAAGAAGGATCTGATTTGATTTGAAATGTGGAACAAATCATTGTAAACAACAATATGTAAATTAGGCTTAAAATGTAAGTAACACTACCAAGGGCCACTTTTTCGAAATTACAAGAGTAAAAATTACAATTAGTCCTAATTAGACATAAATGAACATGGTTTGACCTTCAATTTCAGTTAAAACAAAGCTATTTGACTAATTAATTATAGCTATAAGTATTTATAAGGTTTTAGGAGTAAAATTAACCTTACCTGAGTGTCATTGCTAACATTTCCTCAGGGACAAAGGCTAATCTACGAATAAAGCTGGGATCCTTTTTCGCAGTAGATCTAACCTTGCTCGAGAGCTCATAAAATGACCCCTAAGACACATGAAAGTAATTAAAAAACTTTTGAATTTCATCTTTAAGTTCATAAAATAAAGTCTAAAATACTCCTCTTTCTAGCCACGCAATGTTAATGGGGTGAACTGGCCACCACCTTCTTCTACGTTGTTTTTAAGCAACAAGTAAACTACGACAGGATCCATGATCTACCTCTATTCAACAACGTACGTTTAAAAACGCATGAAAAAACTGACCAAAATGTCATACGTACGTTCGGGAAGACGTCCGCTTGCAAACGCATTGACAACGGATGACAAAGGCATTAAAACAAAGACGTACGTTTTGAGACGTACTCACCAAAACGCAGTACATAAACCCAGCCTAAGTTAAGAGATTTGGGCAGCCCTTAGCAGCGAGGTCTTGAGAGCCAATGAGGGTGATTGAGGTGAGTATGGTGCAGCGCCGTAATGAAATAAGAGGGGAAACGGGAGGTCCCCGAGAAAACCCGCCGACCAGCGGCTTCGTCCGGCACGATTCACACATGCGAAAAACCGGGAGTGACCCGGTCGGAGATTGAACCTGGTTCGCCTTGGTGGGAGGCGAGCAGGCTAAACGCTCATATTACCGTAAATATGTAACCAATTAAGACCAAATTTCTTATTTTGGCAGTCTATCATATAAATAGTTAATTCAGAGAGGAGTTTTGTTATTGGTGCGACATTTTGGGAAACAGCGCTACCTGGAAACACAAAACTTTAAATTACAATTCGGAAAATATTTAACGGTTTCCGCCAAATTTTGCAGGTTACTAATTCTATGGTTGACAATGTTACTACACGAGATATAATAAATAGATAAGGCACTTATTGTAAACATGGTGACCATATCAGTATTTCATGTTAATTTGTTATTTATACAAAACTGTTTGACCAATTTCGACCAAACTTGGTTGATTGAAAACAGCAGTTGTTAACATTAAATACGCTAGAAACGTATCCATTTTTGCTGACCATTTTGTAAGATAGTGCAAGATGAAAATCAAAATTTTTGTTTAGTATCTCAGAAAAAAATAAACCGATTCATATCATATTTGGCAAACAAGAATCACTACAGTATGCCATATGTTTTAAGTGGGACAGAGGTTCTTTTGTCCTCCATTTATTTAGATACCTCTACTTTTATGTCATATCTGGGAAAATAATCAAACCGATTCCCACGAAATTTGGCAAACCAGCATTAATATTTTAGGCCATGTAAACTATGTGTTAAGTGTACCAGACACTTATTTTAAATTATTGGTAATATAAATATTTTATTTTAACACACATCTTCATTTTATCTCATTCGTAAGAGTATTGCATATTTCATAAAATTTACTCGCATACATATGTTGAGAAAAGTAGACAAATTAGTTATATTAGTAACTTCTATTTTCTTTTTACTGACGTAGATTATCATCTTCATTGTTTAAATTTAAGTTCACATTTTCGAATTTATATAGAAGTAATTAAATATATATTATGCCTCGTTCAGTGATAAATTATGAACCTAGATGTAATATAACACAATTATTGAAAAAAAAAAATTCAAAATGTATATAGTTTGAACTTTTTTAATGATAATAATAAAATAACTTTCACTTGAATTAATTCACTTGACTTTATTTTTCTACTTCCCTTTCTGCAATCCATGTATTTAATTAAAATATTTATTTTAATTATTTATCATTTTTGTTCTTAATGTTTCTATGAGATATGTGATAAAAACCCTGAAAATATATTTAGTAAATAAGATATGTTTCGGCATGATCGAATTATTCTCTACAGTTTTATACATTTTTTGTAGGAAATAAATTACAACTGCATATTGTTATTTATCGTAGGTTCTAGCAACTTGTAATAACATCTTTAGAATAATTTTACCCCAAAAAATTACTGGTTTATTGAAGTCAATAGTATATTTAATAAAATTTCCATACCGTATATTTATTTTACGTGTACGAACCAAATTATTTAAAAATTAATAATGATTTAGAAAAAATCATGTGTCGTGTTCGAATGATGCGTTATGCTGCTTTCTATATAGTACTCATGGCAATAAAAACACAAAAACAGAGTTGAAACCACTTCGCAAACGCTCAAGGTATGCAATACGCACAGTGAATGATCACATGCATTCCTCCTAACCCAGGCATAGACGCTCATCATTAAAAACATTTCCTCCCAAGTTTAAAATCAATTTATCAGGACATTTTGGCAGCAGAAAAAAACCCCATTCAGTAAATCCACATGCGGCGAATTTTCTAGTACCCATTGTCAGCATAAAAAACTCTTTATACGTATAGATAATACACATATAGTAAGTTTCGCATAAAAATATACACTTTAGAACCAAAAACTTGCACACCTGCCTAATATCGTGTAGGGCCCCCACGAGCACGCAGAAGTGCCGCAAGACGACGTGACATGGACTCGACTAATATCTGAAGGTATGCAGGAGGCATTTCACACCATAAATCCTGCAGAGCAGTCCACAAATCCACAGGAGTGCGAGGTGGTGGAGATCTCTTCTGAACAGCACGTTGCAAGGCATCCCAGATATGCTCAATAATGTTCATGTCTGGTGATTTAGGTGGCCAATGGAAGTGTCTAAAGTCAGAAGAGTGTTCCTGGAGCCAATCGGTAGCAACTGTGTCCGTGTGGGGTGTCGCATTGTCCTGCTGTAATTGTCCACATACGTCGGAATGCACAAAGTACATAAATGGGTGCAGGTGATCTGACAGGATGCTTACGTATCTGTCACCTGTCAGAGTCGTATCTAGACGTATCAAGGGTCACATTTCACGCCAAATGCATACGCTCTATACCATGACAGAGCCTCCACCATCTTGAACAGTCCCTTGTTGACATGTAGGGTCCATGGATTCATAAGGATGTCTCCATACCCGTACACGTCCATCCACCCGATACAATTGGAAACGAGACTCGTCCGACCAGGCAACGTGTTTCCAGTCATCAACAGTCCAATGGCGGTGTTGGCGGACCTAGGCGAGGCATAAAACTTTGTGTCTTCCAGTCAACAACGGTACACGACTGGGCCTTCGGCTCCGGAAGCCCATATCAATGATGATACGTTGAAAAGTTCGCACGCTGGCACTTGTTGATGCCCAAGCATTGAAATCTGCTCCAATTTGAGAAAGGGTTGCACGTCTGTCATGTTTAATGATTCTCGACAGTCGTCGTTTGTCCCGTTCGTTCACAATCTTTTTCTGGCCGCAGCGATGTCGAAGATTTGATGTTTTACCGGATCCCCAATATTCACGGTACACTCGTGAAAGGATCTTACATGAAAATCAAAATGTTATTGCTTCTTTGGAGATGCTATGTCCCATCTTTCGTGCGCCGACTATAACACCACGTTCAAAGTCACTTAAATCTTAATAACCTGCCATTGTAGCATCAGTAACCGATCTAGCAACTTTGCCAGACGCTTGTTGTCTTATATAGGCGCTTCCGACTGCATCGCGTTACTCTGATTGGTCATACCTCTGTTATTTGCTTATGCACGCTTATACCAGTGTTTTTGGCTCTCCAGTTTTTCAACCGTGTTGAGACGCTAGCGTAGAGTTACATACACATAGTACAAAATCACAAAAAAAGTGTTACCTGCAGCATAAAAATTTCTGTATTTTCATGTCATTCTTGTGAGCTCACTCTATATCTGATCTGCAGTTAAACACCCCCAATCACTCCCTCAGAGACCCTAACCATTGCTACGTGACTTTGGTTGAATGAAAATTAACATGCGAACATGTATATGTATATGTGTGCGGCATCTTATCCAGCGTGTGTAAATAGTAATCTCTCTTCATGAATTACGCAATATAAAACATAGTTTTTTTCCCGAGATGCTAGTCCACCATGCAGGTTTAAACCACAATACGAATTACAGCAAATACACGTGCATACAGCTCCCTTCAACCTCGTCGAGACATAAGGACAGACTTCCAAGTACGAAAAATGAGATCATATTGCAGCCAGGGCATTACGAAGACCATGAAATCTTAGAGTTATGTTAATCCCTTTCGATTGAGGAAACTTATTTCTATGTAAAAGTTTTTTTTGTAAATAAATCCTGGCTCGATTTCCACTTTTTTTTCTCGTATAACTAAATAAAATGTGAAATTTGTTATTAATTCCGGCGAAACGAAAGATACTTTGTGATGATCTGAATCTAAGAAATATGGGAAAAAATATCATCCTCTGCTTGCTAATACGTCAAACACACACTCAACTTGCACACACACACAACCACACAGGCCGAAATACAAGCCAACTTTCATTCGTAGGATAATAAACACAGATATCTGCACGCACAAGTCAACACCACGGAAGACCCTAGTTCCAGAAGACCTGGGTTCAATACTCGACTCGTTCTGCCAGAAATTATATGTTAAAAATCAGTCCAGGTGAATACTGAGATGGTTTCTTGGTCGAGTCCTTACTTGTTCCCGCTGTCCCTAGTAACTCGCTCCGTCTCTAATTAGAATTAAATTTTATTTTATTATTATTTTAGCTTGCACACCACGCTACTATTTTACGAGAATCTAATACAACCACGAATACAAATTATTTATGTGTGTTCATTATAAGAGGAAGGAGGTTGCGCCATTATATATAAAATTGAACCCGCTGCATCGGGATTTCAGAATCACGACCCAGCCGCGTTTCGAGGACGAAATACATAAAAATATTTTTACACGTAATCCAGAAAAATGTTTACGTATTAATTAAAAAAAATCGCTATATTGAGTTTTGAGCACAAATATTTAATTCATATCAGCAATTTCTTGCATATTTCGGGCATACCGAGATACCGTTTTGCATTTTACAGATATATTTAAAGCTATCATTCCGCACACGATGCGTTGTTGGCCAGTCTGATAATTTATACTAAATCGTGTCATTATTATTCTCTTCGTTATCCAACGAACGACTCCTTTCATCCGCTGATGCACATACTTAGAACTATTTCCACGCAGTGGCCAATTAATGTTAAACCATAAAAGTTGGGGAGGGGAGGGGGGTATCTAAGTGAATATTCGACCTGCTTACATCTGCAAATAAGATTGAAAACCTCTTTTCATTAATAAAATATATGTCCCTTCTTGCGAAAGGAAAACCTAAGACTATTTTGCACCGATTTCATATATACTTTAAAAAAAGTACACTTATACTCACATACGTGCGCGCGTATAAAACCAAATTAAGGTAAGAGATAACAGGCCACCCATTACAGAAATAGGGGGAAAATTACACAGTAACGAACTTCATGTCCCGAACAGTGCTACAAATCTATATTTCCGAATTGAAGCGATATTCCGAGGTGAAATAAACCCTAGTTTTTTTAAGTTGTAATAATCATGAACCTTCAGAGAAAACGTCTATGTTCACACACCAAAATCCCGAAAAAAAAAAAACAAATTTTAAATTTATATTTCCAATATAATTTGTTTTTAATTACAGAGTACGCGTCATAACATCAGAACCAAATACCAATTCCAAAATAGTCTCCAGTTCTTTATGAACTTGCAGAGATACATACGCATGATGGCAATGTTTCAGCCCAGGCATACGAACGATATATTTTCGAAAGGTCAGAAGTGAGAGCTAAATCACCCATTATCGGTGTTCATTTTTGCGACAAACGTTGTGCACCTCCATCATGCCCAGAAAGTGTTCTGATGCACTAGTATACTTGCGCTCTAATAGGTCCTCGTGATGCCACGAAGATACAAAATTTCGTATAATGCAAGTACATAAGCAATAGATTCACAAAAAAATATTAACAAGACTCATGTTTACGCACATGGGATTTATTAATAATTGCAAAATTAAAAAGTATTAGAACGCAGAAGAGATTTCTCAGGTCAGAAGCACTACTGCAATTTGCAAAATTGTGAAGATTTCGACACATCAGTTCAGGCTCCCCATCGAAAACGGCACCCCAGGCCCATTTTGTAACCATGACCTCTTCCACGGTGTCACACAAGAGGGAGACTGCGGTGGATATAGCTCTCGTTTCCCATTACGAGTACGCGTACAACATCCTTTCTTTTGTACACAGATTTTCGCACAGGAGGTCCGCCTCAACACCAGCCCATTCTTCACTCGGCCTCTTTTCCCCAACACGGTGAGACAAGTTCAATTCCCAGCATGGTCGCTACCAGATTTTCACCCTTTCATTCCTCAAAACATTATTTACTCATTTTGTTTGTTTGTCAAAAAAAAACCTCAGCCGATTAAAATAGCCCGAGAAAAATATAATACTTCCGATGGAACCATATTCCCTCTAACGCACTTTCTCGTTCAATTTTTATTTAAAACAGGCCATTGCATTCGATTTTATACACCACTGAAATAATAAGTTTTTCAGAAAAGCAGCAGGGTAACATTCAATAAATTAAAAGTGCACAACTAAGAACACATACATGTATTATCCCATTTTCCATGCATTCGGTCTTTGCATTTCTATGATGGTTGCAGATGATTGTTAGAACAGTATGGTTTCATTCGATGTAATCCCTTTCCTTAAGTTCACCGATGATTAAATATATTTCCTTACTGTGCAAGGCAATAAAATGCCTGAGTCTATCAACAAGTTTATTGGGGTCTTCAGGAAATATGTAGTCGGTGTTATTGTCGTCTTCTTCATTATCCACGACAATTTTTTCAGCAAAACCGGTGAGGAGATGTGTGAAAACGTCGAAAAAATCGCCGTTGTTTACACCGTCAACACTGTCTTCATTATTGTATACATGGATCTTCCCTTTTTTGCAAAAGTTCGTGCCGGAACGAATTATAATATACGCTGAAGAAACATAGAAAAATAACTCCGATATAACTCACTATAAACTGTTTTATTAACGGAATATCTTCACAACACACAGCGAGCAGTGTCGCTTCGATTGTGTTCAGCAGGGGTATTAAAGGGGAGCATGTAATGCTAGAATAACCTCCCATTAACCCTGACATGTATCGATTCGGGAAATAATCGTTTAAATATTACTGCCGTCGATACCAGGTCGATGGGAAAACATCACTATGAATATTTACGAAAAGAATTCTAATATGGAAACCTTACTGTCGGGTATAACAGAGATCAAAATCAGATCATGAATATATTTTTGTTTATATTCATCAAATCGGTTTTAAACCATGGCTATTATCTTTAGACACATCCTCTTTTTTTTAATAATGCCTTGCGCCATAGAGTAAAAACGAGACCATGCTTACACAAGTAAAAGTTCTCAGTATCGCACCTCAATCCTTCAGCAGTGACATAGTAATTCCTTGTTCCAATAAAATGACGGCAACAATAAATGCAAGCCCTATTCCCGACGCATAACTATTTACAAACTGTACTGTGAACACTGCGATAATCACCACCCCAGAGAACCACGAAACGTGGCGGTGTAGATCAGGCACCCTTTCTATAACGATTTTTGCACCGACACAGGACCGGGCAGTCAATACTTCACACCATCCTCTCGAAAGCAGGTGCACAGCTACCAGAGCGCACGCCTCTCACCAAGGCGAGCTAGGTTCGATTCCTGGCAGGTGTCGCACCTGTATCTTCACGCACGCGGGAAACGTGATTGATGCCATTGCGAACAGTATCACCTGTGATGGACTTGGCGATGTCAGGCAGATTTTTTCGGGACACTTGGACCTTCTGCGCCGACCTAAACGTCGTCATCCATTGCAGCTGCTAAGCTCTCTCTCAACTCAACACACACGGTGTCCCCTGAAGAAAATCTACTGGTGTGGGTGGACCGCCCACCTTGATATTTTCGTTCTTTAAAAAAATCGCTTACCAATGTTAATCAATTCAGATTACTGACGAAGAGTAACCAACGCGTGAAAAAATTTCATTTTCTCGAGTCAGCTGTCGGAAACGCAGATCAACCCACCAGTTTTCCAGTGGTATATATCGAGGTTCTAGGTATTTGTCGGCCGAGAATCAGTCAGCTCATTACTCTGAATGGAGGAGCGGTCGTCCATAAGACAATTTTTATCCGTTTAATTCAGAGAGAAAATACGGATATATTATATATATTTTTAAAAATCTGGGAACACCCTGAGTAAACTCGCATACTCTGTTCGCACCAGTAAGAGTCTCGGAGAAAATATTAAACCAGCATATACCATCGGCTATGCGCTAACATAAATTTATATTATTGTATAATATGCTTTAGGCGTATTTTTTATATTAGCGTTTACTATTCATATATATTAATATTATCATATAATATGCATTAATATTTATTTTACCATATGATATGCATATATGCATATACAATATACCTGGTTTTGTGTAGAGTACATCCCACTAGTAAAACTGCTGACAAGAAAATGGCTAAACTTTCGTATAGATGGTCCGGTCCATTGCAAATAAAATGTTTCTTTACCCATGTTTCTGCAGGTCTTGCTGAACCCAGTTCAGGAAAGTATGTTACGAGAGCTCAGATTCAGCATTTAAAAAGATTTAATTGACTATGCCCAAAATTGGGTCCTTATATTCTGTTACAGTTGTTGGAGCTGAAGATCCACGCTGTATACGTATTTTGTCTTGTGTTTTGTTTTTTTAGTTGGTAAATAACAAATTCTTTATTTTTGAGGCGCTGAGCCGAGTTTGACTGTGGCCTGATCACCCAAGCGTCATACATGGTTCTTTAGGATCTAATGTATTCTGTGCGCATATAATATTTTCTTGTTTAAAAAACGTGGTACTAGAACTAAGGAATGTAATTGTACCTCATACGTGTTAGTCTTGATAATTGATTGCATTTAGGCATTTGAGATATATTCTTGAGTAAATGTTTTATATTTTATGTTATCAGAAAAATAAACAAATATCAGGGAAATCAACCTTTATTAGTTTGTAGCGGAACCTTTTCTTTGTTTTGGCTTATTTTCGGCAGCAAGTGTTTTCGTGAGTCGCCATGTCATTGGCTGTGCACATCTCTCTGGATGCGGGGTCGTTCTGTGCGTGTGTTTTGCAGTGAGTCTAAAGCAACTTCAAACTGGTTTCATTTACGAAAAGGAGGACTATCTTTTGTTTTCTGATAATTATTATTCCGTTGTCTGGGACTTTAACGTTGTAGAATTGCAAGATGAGTGTTGGAAATTGGAGGACGTGTTGAAAACAGTGTTTTTGCTTAATGATAAGAAATTTACGCACTCATCAACGAACACATCCTTTGACCATAATTTAAATATGGCTTTTCAGCAACTTGAATAATCCATTTTAAAATTCAAAACAGAAGCGCCTACTTTAAATGCATTGTTGCTATTGGACAGTTAACGCCATAGGAGAGGATTCTGAAATGTTGGTGGAAATATTCTCAAGACTGTTTTTGGAACCCTGGGCAGCGATGATTTGGGCAATTTAGAAAGCAGACTTATTTATTTGGCTGAATCCGAAGACGGTATTTCAATTAATTTGCAAATGACATTATGCTAATCAAAAATCTTGAATATCGCATTCTGAACAATACTAAATACATCCAACGATTGACTTCCAATTACATATAACCTTATAACCATTTCATCTCACAATTTAATTAAACTTTACAGGACGCATTGTCCATTACGAGTCTTATCAGTTTTCGTGTGGACTTAAAAACCATGTTATTGTGTGTTAGTGAGTCATTGTCAAATTCAAGACTTAAATTGTTTAACGTTAAAAACGCAATTTAAGTACATGGCAAGTTAATCTGAACTCTATTACCTCAAAATATGTTTATTTATATTATGTGCAATATTCAACATCTTATCAGTTTACCTCTTTAAATGATTGCCCCTGTCTCATCGGAAAATATTTACATGTACTATGGATTAATTTCTGTACAAGCAATTGTCTTAAACTCTTCTCTTAACGTAATTGTTAATGTTCCACTAGCAAACCAAGAGAGCCTTTTTGAACGATACCATGTTTTCACATTTCCACATTTTTTCCAAATCTCAATAGGTATTTCTTATTAACTCTGAGTGAGTAATTGATTGTTAAATTGGGCAGAAAACACCTGTTAAAGCAAATTATTTGTCTGGTTGTAAAACACATGGAGTAAGCTTAGGTTCCACTGTTTTTTGTTATTTGTTTTTTTGGTAAACCTGTTCTTGACATATGTGATAAGTCATTTGTGAGTTTAAGCATACCTTTCTTTCGGAAGACAAATACAGTTTGGATGTTTGCTACAAATGTTTCCATTGATGCTACATTCATTTGTAGGTCTACTACTGAAGCATTCCAGCCTCTTACTTTGCCACTAAGTGGTGCAGGTTTTATTTCAAATGCTGTTCATTGTGATATAGTTATCCAGTGATTCAAAACCTTTGGTGCAGTAAATTCTGCTATGCATTTTCATCAATCCTTGCCTACCATTCACATTCCAAAGTTCAACACTAAATTGACAGCTCCACATTTCCCAAAATTTCCTCACCTTTTGGTCAACGACTCTCGTATGAAAGAATTGGATACCGTTCTTGCTTCCCAACCCCATATCACTGACTTTCATGATGTTCTCCATCTCCTCCATCCTTCGTAAACCTCAAAACCTAACAGTGTTCTAAGTGTTACAGCTGTGGCTGTTTGCGCATTTACGATTCTTGGTGTAATTATTGTAATTACTGATTTTTGGTTTAAAATGTTAAATAGTGCTGAGTCCCATGCTCAACACTGCCCTGCAACATTGCCTGGGCGTTCTGTAGTGGTTACCTCACTCTCACCCCCTGTTGATGTAGTAGGTTAATTTTGGTATTTGTTTGGGTAATGTGGTTTAAGTGGTATAAGGTAGGTTTAAATTGTAGAATTTTAGTTTGTTAGGCATTTGCTGTCACCACAACCCTTCTCGGACATGGTCTACCTTGGGGAAGGAGTGTGTGCCATTTGTATTTGTTGGCACAGGTTGTTTCATAATCATAACGTTGTTTGGTAAGTTTTATTATTTACTTTTAAATCACTGTTTTTCGTTCCTGGTTTCTACTGCTATCTACGAGGCAAAGTTTGAATTCATTTAAATCTCTTTGGTCTCTCCGATATGGCAGTCACTATTAAATAGTTAAATATGTCAAGAAGAAAAATATATAAATTATAGGACAGGTTTCTTTTAAGTAAAATGTGTGACAGAAAATTTTGTAAGTTGTAAAACAAATATTGTCTTTTGTTTGTAAGTTGTGAACATAAAGAATTACCTTTCAGTTGGCACCTTCTTTTGTACACATTGTTATAATTAATCATAACTATCATATTTTAAGTCCAGTTATTTAATCTACAACGCATATTTTCTTAAGTTACTTATAATAGTGAGTATGAAATTACTTGTGAGATGTATAGTGTTCTTTGCGCTGCACACGATCGTCCTGTCGATCTCTGCAATGTTGTAAGTGGCAAGCACATAAATGGTTATCTTTAGTGTTTATAAACGTTTCGCTAAACCGATTTTCGAAATTTTATGATTCCGTCTTTTTCGTCCTTCTTGGACATTTTCTCCGCCATATAACATCTGAAATTCACCTCTGTTTAGCATTTTGCCTTTTTCTACAATCTAATGATTTGAAATTGGGGATCACTGCCTTCGGTGAGCAATACTAAGCAACGCGTAAAAGTATGTTTGGGTGTATAAACTAATTCGCTAATTTTACATAGATATTTCTTTACTCATAAAGTGCGGTGCACGACTTGAGGTGAATGCGGTTCTAAAGTTGATGAACGTCAGGTTGCTGGCCCTGAAATTTCTGAAAAAGGAATTCTGATCGGGTGTAACCTCTTCACCTGAGGCAACACGCCCCGCCCCGTTAACGAGTTTGGCTCGGTGTTTCTGCCAGTTTCACCAGCGGACCAGCAAAACCCAGCAAACAGATATGATTTTGGCTTAATAACCATGCATGTGCAGGCTGCTATTGTCAGACTTTTAATAGTAATTTGAAGTTTTTTTAAAAATTATTTTTAAAAAATCTATGATCATGTAATACATTATTATCGAAAATTCTATAGATTCAGGGCCCTCATAGATAAAACAGACTGATTATGAAGTTACTCTATAAAATTATAATTATATTAAAAATAACTATTTTCCAAAATAATTATAATTATTATTATTTAAGTACTGTTTTCAAGGATATTTTTGATTGTCTTCACATAATTATTTTTCCCAATAAAAGATCCCATTTGTACTGAGCTGAGGATGTTATTTTTTATGGTAATTAAAAATAAATTTACCTTAACCGAGACTCCTCTTAATATGTTTTATTATTTAATTATTATACCCTTTTGCAATAATTTGTGAGATATTACATACAAATATTGTAAGGAACCCAAGAATCATTTGGCTTAACATACGTTTCTTAAAATGAACTTTGATTAAACATTTTTCTTATTTAAGAAAACACATGTAGGTAACCATCGATTCACGCCAAGGGCCTCACCCTGCCGGCAGCGGTTGGGCTGTGGATGTGCCAGTCCAAGGTGAGAATTAATTTTCTTACTTGGAGTTGCTGCTGACCCCAGTTGCCACGGTACAGGAGGATCACAAACAGAATGGGATAGAGTCAAGATTTCGTCACGTCACTTAAATTACATTGATGCCGTCCAAGTATAGCAGTAGCGTCAACAAACGCTTACACTACTGCTGGTCAAATGGGCTGAGGGTTCAGGATGCACTGCTGACCCATTTTTATTCTGCCAGTTACGTGCACCAGAACTCCCTTTTCCATACTACTCTATACACCAGAAATTTCCCTTTCAAGCTCGTGTTCTGACTTACCAAGCCTGTAGCCACGAAGTTAAAATGGGGAATCACTAAAAAAAATCCTTTCGCAATTCATTAGTTATAAAGATAACAGTTCCAAACAGAAATATTTAAAGCAACTTTCTCAGAGAATATTATCAAAAGTGTTTATTAATAAATAATTAATTTTTAAGTGAAATTTGATTTTTAGGTAAAATTATAGAAAAAATATTAGACATACAGATTTGCAAGATTTCTTAAGGTGCCATTATTACTTAAGAAATTACAAGCAGAATACTTTTTATCTCAATAGGTTATCTCTGAAACTGATGCATTGAGAAGGAATTTATTTGACAGTGGTTTTCCATTTAAAATACGTGGCTGCATTCTTGGCAGGCAGCAACCTTAAAATGGCCACTTTCTGTTCGGATATTAATTTCTGAACGGAGACACAGGTGCCATGTAAGAGCCTGGTTTGCTTGCCTACTTAGGCCGCGAGACGTGACAACGCCTTGAAAAGAATAAAAGAAGTACCGAGGTCTACTGGTAGAGACTGCCCCAACTCGATCATCAAGGGACGGGCTAATACCTCGGCGTCATTAATAATCTAGTTTCCGCTCTCGCCCCGGGAGAATTGGAGTCAAGTTACCTCGAAGGCTAATCAAGCCTGCTCCCAGCACCGTTCCACCGTTCAAAGGAACGGAGTCTAGGAATAACTGTGACACAAAGGCAGCTCTGGCTGTTATTATGAACACGGAATACTGGCTCTTAATGACCGTGCAGGAAATGGAGACGTGAAAAAACGTGCGGGCTTATTTTTTGTCAAATTGCGTTTTTTTAAAACGATTCATATCATTATCGCGTATTTAATTTCTCAAACAAAGATATATATATATATGTGTATGTATGTCTGTGTATTATATATATATATATATATACACTCATAATGGGCCTCATCAATTTATTCATGCCTCTGACAAGTTAAACAGTAAAATTATTAGGAAAGTAAATAACTTTCAAATCCGCAAATTTTTACACTCGGATGCATAAAAAAACAGAAAGCGAAAGAAATATTTTAAGTTATTACAAATGGTAACCTAACGATTTTTATCCTCGACGCAAAGACATGGAGCTACTTTCCCTCCATCGTTACCAACGTTACCGGGCACATGTCACTCAGTGCGTCCATTAAAATATATGCAGGTAGGAGCAGTAACATTTCTCTAAGGTTGATTTCAGGAGTGCTCACTTTATTGTGAACAGCCTTTACTAGGGTATGAATATCGTTCCTCAAGGATAACCAAGATTGCAGGTGTATTTCCAACCTATTATAGGCTTTAAATATTTAATGGCTTTCGGAAATCTCCTAACGTAAATATTCAGAAGACGTTTGAGAATATAAAAAACAAGTGTCATTTATATTCCGTGCGTAAAGTCGATTGGAGTATACGTAAGAATAGAGGAGTGAAACTTCCGCGCATGCCGTTAAATTCCACTGCAAGAACCAGCGAATTGTTTCAACTGGCCTCCAACGTCACGCAACTAAATCCGCCAATCAGCACCCGCAGACTAAATGCCTAGACGTCATCTCAGCCAACAGGAAGTGTCTTTCTTTCGCAGCACGCAGTAGCCGTTTGGACACACGTCCCGTCCCCAGAGCTCCAATGCAGAAAATAAGAAGTTAACGCGTACGCTTGCCAGACAACGGTGGTGTAGTGGTCAGACCACTCGTCTCCCACCAAGGCAAACCGGGTTCAATTCCCTGTGAGATCACCCCCCGGATTTTCGCACGTGCGAATCGTGCCAGACGATGCCGCTGGTCGGCGGGTTTTCTCGGGGATCTTCCTTCTTTCCCGCCCTTGCATTCCGGTGCTGTTTCATACTCACCTCGATTCACGCTCATCACCTCTCAAGACCTCGATGTCAAGAGCCACCCAAATCTCTTCACTCACTAAATAATATTCCTGCTCCATGTTAGTCCTAAATAGCCTTCACTGATATTTTATTAAAACTAAAATCTGGTTGATTTTAACTACAGAAACCTAAGTGCGATTGTTGAAACCACTGAAGTCTTGGCCTCACAGTCCAAATTAATAAAAAATATTTAAAATATGTCTTAGAAAGAACATTTAAGAACATTGAATTCAAATATTTTGCTCCAAGCCTGAAAATTTTTTTTGGAATAATTTTATATGTTTGCTTAATATAAATAAATATTCCAGTTTTAAAATAAATATCTTATCTGACAGAAATATTTTGTCTTATTTATATACTATAAAAGTTAAACTGAGTAAATGTCATGTTTAAATAAGAAAAGGAAAATAAAACTGTGTGTATTTTGTAAACTTGTCGGATGTACAGTATGTGTGTTTATATACTCAGCTCTTTACCACGGAAAGGAATCCCCACTAACGGGATATTTCATTTTTAATTTACGAACAAGATGACACTTCCCACTTCGCCAAGACTACTGGCGAAGCGGTTGCAGGCCCTGACTCCTACTGAACCGCTTCATTTAGGTGTCGAAAAGCGACTCTAGTTTATCGTAGTAGAACAATTAAGGAATAATTTAAAATTATTATTACATACTTGTGTGATGTGTGGGAGGGCTGGCATTACACTGGAATTAAACCTTTTGTGACCACTTTAATTTACGGTGTCAGGTGTTGCAAATAAAAAATTTATGAAGTTTGGTGTACATAAGTTGACGTAACACGTGTTTCGTAGTCACAGCCAATGAGCTGTAGGCTATATGTTCTGCTACAGTTTTATTAACCAATTATGATCTAGACCAGTAAGATGGTTTGCGAATCATTTTCCAAGAGATAAAATAATTGGTCATTGAGTTTGGCCGTGTACAGCACGGACCAAAAATTACCTACAAGTCTGCAATGTACACAATTGTGTTTACTGGGGCTGAATGGGTTAATCTCAACATCCTTCGACGTTCCAGGGGACTGTAAAAACTTTGTACTGTTACAAGAAAAATTCCTATAAAATCCTGTTGCCTGAAATATTTTGTAGAACTGCAAGACAACAAGTTTTTTTGTGAAACATGGAATTCATATATTTCTGATTACAGGCTTGTATTTTGGCTTGCATTATTGAGAAGTAGAGAGAAATGTGATGTATACATTTGAGGAAAGACGGAGAAGAAGTTTCGGAACGTAATTCAAGAAAAACTAAATTCCAGCTTGGGTTTACTAACACGCGAACCCACGCCAACTACATTATAAAAAACTTAACTTAGTTTACTTACTTTACTTACATGATCAGTTTTTCTTACGGCCTACTGATTTTTTTTTACCTGGAGAAAAAACAGCGTGTATAT
>NQII01000316.1:483584-569323 GCA_002778355.1 Clitarchus hookeri | reverse complement strand
TATATATATATATATATATATATATATATATATATATATAACAAAGAAGGATATAATTTGACTTCTTGGGAAGCATTGACGTTAGCAATGATAGAATTACTGCACTTCATAATGCCATTGAATTTCTGCAGCTGGTCCGCACATTTGCATATTTGCAGTTTCTAATCGGATAGTATATTGTTTTATGAACGTTCGTTGGGTCAACAGTTATTAGTATTAAATACATACAAGGTATTAATTACTAGAGTCGGTTCAGCAGATCCAAAAAAAATATTGGGCGTGTAAAATATGCATAGCCGCATGATTACATAAGACTTTATTTCTTCAGAAAGTAAGGCAAAGGGCAGTTAAATCCTCTACACTCGAAAGAACATCATAATAAAAGATTCCCATCCATTTGTCATATAGAAACGAAGTATGCGCAATAAAAAAAAGCCTTGGCAAAATAAGGTGTTTTTAGTTCTATACCAAACAGTATCTAAGAAACTGCAAAATTCGTTCGTTAATTTCACATAATAACACAGTATTTTATTAGTGAACACAGTTATTTTTTTAGTGCACCAAACGAGATTAATTGCTCTATACACTGATGGAAAATGAAAAATGAACACCACTAAACCGGAGACATAGAAACCCCATATTCCCATGGGAAACTCATAGAAGGCAGTACATGCAAATATTAACAGTGATTTTATGTGAACAGAGTAGGCACCGCGTACTAGGCATAACACCTCTGAGCCCAGTAGTTGACTCGGTGAACGAGTAGGTTGTTTTTTCTTGCATCGGCCTCTGTGTAGTAAGTATTGTAGACATGCCACGACGGCATAGACGACCACACTTGGTACAATTAACGGACTTTGAACGAAGTCGCATTGTGGGCCTGAGGGAGGCTGGATTGTCCTTCCGAAGAATTGTCCAACGTGAAGGAAGTGAAGCATCTGCTGTGTATCATTGGTGATGCCGGTGGTCCAACGATGGCGCACATGGTCTACAAACTGGTTCCGGACGGCAGCGGCATACGGATTCCCGCCTGGACTGCCGCATCAGACGAGCAGCTATTGCTGATCACATGGTGACTGCCGCACAGATTAGGGCCTCTGTTGCACCCAGAGTGTCATCTAGGGCCATCACCAACCCTTTGCTGGACACTGGGCTGCGATCAAGGATGCCGCTCGCCAGGCTTCCTCACGCACGACATTGTCGGGCAGCCCGCCTCGGGTGGTGTCGCGAACGACGCAAGTGGAGGGATGAATGGCGCGGAGTGGTTTTTGGTGATGAGAGCAGATTCTGCCTTGGCGCCAACAACGGTCGTTTGCGAGTGCGGCGTCGACCAGGAGAGCGGCAACGACTAGAGTGCACACGGCATTGACCTACAGGACCAACTCTTGGCATCATGGTCTGGAGGGCAATAGCCACTGGCGTTTGTTAAAGAAACACTAAACAGTGAACGCTACATCCAGAACAAAATCCAGCCCATTTTGTTTCCGTTCCTACAACTCCAAGGAGATGTCTTCTTCCAGCAGGATAATGGCCGTGCACACACGTCTCATGTTGCCCAACGCCCTCTCGAAGGTGTTCGTCAACTCTTCTGGCCAGCACGATTACCTGACCTTTCTCCCGTTGAACTAATGTGGGGCATGATGGGTCGGCGTTTGGTGCTGTCTGCAATAGCGGCAACGAACCTCCACCTATTGCAATAACAGGTGGCATTAGCGTGGAACACTATTCCCCAAGATGACATCCAACACCTTAATGATCGTCTCTACGCACGACTTCTGGACTGCATCGTCGCTAAAGAAGACTACCCAGGATACTGACATTGTTGTTCATGACACTCAGTAGCCTCTGTCCATAGGTGTATGACATTGTGGTCATTATCATATACAATGTACAACCTGTATAACTATTCAATACAACCATCATTCATGTGCGACCATTGCGTCCGGGTGTTCATTTGTCATTTTCCACCAGCGTACTTCTAATAAAAATGTCTCTTCACATTAAAAATAATATCGCTTGATTGAAATCCCTTTACCGGCGATTAACGACAAATTAACTCAAATATTTAGTACTAGGTATGTGTCCAATATATAGTTAACTAAGATGCATTTACTTTATATTCCAGTATAGGAGAGCGGAAGCAAAGAGTTTCATAAATTATTCAGGCGAGAGAGTTTGTAAATTGCCCCGTAACCAACAACTATTTATAAGGCCGGAATTACCTCATCATACATTCATTAAAACGGAGACTAAAATTAGGTAAACAGTTGTACCACTCCTTAATGATAATTTTTTATTTTCTTCACAAACGCGCTGATTGATATTCGAGCATGCAAGTAAGTAAAAAATCTTATTACATTTACAAAAATTTTATTTCGAAACTAGTAACGAAAGGTTTACTTGTTAATCTGCAACTTAAATAATATTCTATCTTAAAAAATTATTGTCTTATGAACCATACAAAATGGTTTCCTTAGGTAATGTTTTATAGTAAACTTTAAATCTACAGCACTTGCTTGACTAATTTCAACGTCAGTTTTGCCATTTCCGCATAAAATGTTTGTAAAATTGGCTCTAATTCACTTGCAGTGTTACAGAAAATGTCTTGTCAATTAGTTTCCAAACAATTCTTTGTAAAACTACAGAAAACCTTTACAGTATAAGAACCGTGTTAGAAATATTTCCAACTTCTTAATATCAAGTTTATTGATATTTTTCAAGTCCGACTAGCCATTAGAAATGCTAACACGTATTTGTGAAGGTATACGGTCGATACCAACCGATTTCATTATGCGTGTTACTGATACTAATTTTACTTTTACCAATTTGAGAAAAAATCTGTGCAATTCATTAAACGTTTTTATGATGTCTCCTTAAATATTAAAAATGGTCACCACCAGCTAGCTTAAAGTTATCTGCCAGAAATGAAAACGCGTGTTATTCGAAGTAAAACATAAATAAATTTCAAACTTTCAAAAATTACAAACGTAAGAAGAAGGCATTGCAAAGAACCAATTTTTGTTTGGAACCTAAAAAATATCAGAACAACATTCTGTCAGCTGTTGGAGCCAATAAAAACACGCCTTACCTTGCCTTTATTGGCAGCAGATGCTTTTATATTCCGTAGTACAGTCTGAAGAGCGAATAGTATCTCCCACAAATGAGAAATATCGCTTGTTGACAGCTCTTTCTGCTGTGTATCACTCCAAACCTGAAATAGTGGAGATTAAGCCAAACAACAGACAAGCAGTAAAAATGTCTTCAGTTGAAATTATTTTAAAATTACTTGTTGCTGTGGCAAAAATTTTACTGATTTAAAATTTGCTTCATGGCGTTGTAAAATGGTTGGTATAGTCTATTCGCGATATCTTTACACTTTTTCAAACAAACATTTGAAAAATCACACCATCTAAGTCGTATCGAGTTGCTTCCTACATATATATAATGTAGCACAAGAATTTCTTACTTCTTCTAGAAAAAATATTTTGTTCTTGAATAAATCGAACTGCTACTTATATGTAGGGGCAGTGACATTTCGCAAAAAGATTTCGAGACAAGATAGGGCCCAAAGCACGGTAGGGTCGTCCAGCTTCTTTGATTGGCTAAATAATGTTCTGGCCCGTGTTAACCGCTTGCGCACGAATCACGAATGTTCAGTGCCGGAGTTACTTAGTCCTGAGTGGCTTGGTTAAAGACGGACACGGCATCAGTAGCCAATAA
Source organism: Clitarchus hookeri (assembly GCA_002778355.1). Taxonomy (NCBI): domain Eukaryota; kingdom Metazoa; phylum Arthropoda; class Insecta; order Phasmatodea; family Phasmatidae; genus Clitarchus; species Clitarchus hookeri. The sequence goes on along the minus strand of NQII01000316.1, from coordinate 565,603 downwards.
AGGTATAACAAGAGCTGAGGTGTGTATATAGTATTGGAGTCTACTGTGTGCTCCGATTTTTACGCGAAATGTCAGTAGCCCTATTTATATGTTATTTGTTAATTAAAATATTTAATTTATAATAATTACAAATAAAACAGAGAGAAATTATGTGGGTTGGTAACTGCTAGTAACAAATAGTTCTCATGCCAAAAATTTAAGCGAGTGCGCACGAATGCGGTGCGCTTTCCCTTTGCTGTAATTTTCTGTACTGAACTTCAGCAGAATTTCAGAACAGTTGGAATTTACCTTGAATGTATCATTACATGTTAACAGGTTATACGTAATACTTTGCAGCTCTGTTTTCATGCAAAATATGCATTAACTACAGAAGGATTAAATATTTTTACGTTTCGAAACGATTTATGTACGTTTGGAATTGTATTTTTTTTTACGCAACGTTAACCAGTCACACATAGCAATGGGTAAAATGGTTGCCTTATGAAAGCGAGACACGCTATATATAACGGGCGTGCTACGATACCATCACCCTTCAAATATTTATAAATTATAAAATAAATTTATTTGTTTTAATATTGACAGGCAAACTTTTCCTGTAATTTATAAAAGTCTCAATCTCACGCAGGGAGGAGCGAGAAAAAAAAAAGAAACCACTTCTTACGTCGTACCTCCATACATAACTATCAATACAATACCATGAAAATGTTTCCCTGTTAATTCGCCTGATTGGCCATTCTGTAACAGTCTCTGGACTGCTTTCCGAATCTAGTAGTTCAATGGTTGATATAACTGATTCGGGTTTAAAGTGCACAGATAAATAAATGTAAAACGTGTACAACGTCCCACATAGGACATAACGCGGCTTCCTAGAGCAGGACTGGACGAGCTAAAATATATGTTATAACATATTAAATTATTTCATTCTTGTCTCGGCCACCTTTCGCGATATCGTTTTCAAACAAAAAACCCTTTGTCCAACTTCGGCGAAGCAACATTGTCATAATTTTTTTTGTAAAGTTTTTAATGCATTTAAAGTTTCGGGCAAGTACAGATTTACAAATTAAACAAAACTAAAAACCACAATCGCTTACTAATTTACTCTTACCTACTCTCTAGTAGCAGGGTCCTTCTTTTCAGAGAGCACAAAGTGTTTTTTTTTTGTTTGAAAGCGATTTTGTGAGGGGTAGCCGAGAGACGCCTTTAACCCTTTAACTTACCCTTTAATTTTTCGCTCCAGGGGTTGCAAAATATGATATTTTCGTCCGACAAGTACTTACTAATTCCTCGTTATAACTTACATGAGTGAACTTACGAAAAAAAAATTATATTGGTTAACTGCATCCGCAGTAACCAATAATAGCATCTTGGTATACGATAAGCAACCAATAGTATTGCCCAGGTAAAGGCGCTGTATGAGTTGGTGCTATCTTCTGACCTTGTACAGCACCGACCATGATTTTACCTATTTTGCAAGCCGCCATTCGTGAACGAGTGTTCTAGGGATAATTTTTTGGGGCTAAAGTGGAGATCTCTGAGCATAGAATGAAAATGATGCAGAACGCTTATTCGTATTCCGCGCATGTTCCCAACACTGACATACCCCAAAGGAACAAAACTTTCAAAGTCACATGGTCAAAATGATGAATGTGTTTTTTTTTATCTTAAAATTCAAAAGACAAGCACTATAATAATAAAATAATTGTACCATTTGTGTTAATCAAAATGCATTCCAAATTGGTCAGCGGAAGTATTAAAACATTTCAGACACTCGTTAACTAATCAGTAGAGACCAGAAAAATTCGCGAGTTCAATGACCTGCGAGCTAGACTCTCCAGTATTATGTACAAATATGCCGACATCAACTGCACATTGGTTGTCTGCTGTCACAGTAGAAGGCGACGATTGGGCCAACCTTCTCCATGATGTGTCAAACGCCGTGTGGACCAATAGCTGAAGTTTCATAAACACACGTGTTTTGAATTCTAGCTTGTCCCGAAATGAATCCGCGAATTTTTTCAGGTCTCTACTAATCAGTAATCTAACCACAAATGGGATCTACGCCGTTATTGCTGGCCGTGTTGGCAGGAAAGCAGTTCAATGTTGGGGCACGGAGATTGGTTGTGCGCAGCCAGCGAGATCGGTCCTCCTGATCTTTAGTCGACGGCTGTGATCGCTAGACGAGCTTCCACAGTTGTTACGTCCATGTGCTGTAGGTTCCAAGTGTGTAGATGTCTCCAAAATCATTATATATGATTTTCAAAGAAATCTCATCAAGGAAATTGGACGACAAAGTGTTATTCATAGAACAAAAAATTCGGGACATGACGAAATATCCCCAAAATGAATTCCAAACCATAAATCATGATTTGAGGCATTTAAAATCACATTTAAAGAAGAGAAAGACATCGTCTAATTATATCGAAGAAACATTAGATCTTATCGAACCAGAAGGACCGAACGAAGAAACAGAAGATGGAGCAGAAGAGATCCACTCAGCGCACAACACAACCAATGGCAACGCAGCTACTCGCGCTCCGCCGGAAAGGATCTCAGCGACCCGGCGTCGTCCTTCCTCTTTCGACGTCGACGCCGGAGTAGAACAGGGCGCGCATTTCGTATTCAGCGCGACGGAATGGGCCGCACCCTGTCAGAGCCCGTGGCGCGTTCTAATAATTCATGCAAACCAGCCCCGCCCACAGAGGCCGCGTCCTGCCAGCCGCGGTGGGTGCCGTTCCACTCGAGTGATTTACTTATTATTTGCTGTCGTCGCTAAATTAAAAACGTGAAATATGTATTAGCGCGAACGGTACTTCGCCACGAACTGAGCGGCAAGTTACGCTGAACGCCGGGAAAGTGTATGCAACGCTAAAATAAAGAGTTTTTTTTTTTTACTTATACTCGAGAAGTGTGAACTGTGGGACATGAAGAATTATGGGCTTTTAAGTCAATTAAGCACTTACAAACTCTTCATAGTGCATTATTTAAAGCCAATTGATGCTAATGTAAAAATTGAAAATGACGTGGTTCTGTGAAATATATCCGTGTTTAGTTGAAATTAAGTTATGAACTTCCTGCGAACGCTGAATAATGACCTTATGATGTCAATATTTGTACTGTTTGTATATACATAGGGTTTATTTATTTTCAGAAACATATATATTTCCATTATCAGTCAGAAAAAATATACTGAAAAAATGCGGTGACAGATTTTTTTGGTGGCAAAGAAAAACATTTATTTGAAGATGTTTTGATTAGTGTAACTAAATCATGCTTTGATTCAAAGGAAATGTCAAAAAAATTTAGGTTTGTTGTTATTAATTTTTTCTTTTCACATAAAATGGCGTGTACGGAGTGCACCCAGGGCAAGGCAATACTCTCCGAGAGACGGTCTTTCCAGCTGGGACCCGTAGGTGACCGTCATCCCCGGGCATGACAGAAATGAGACCCTAGAATGGAGCAGCGCTGGAATGCAAGGGCGGGGAAAACGGAAGTACCCCAAGAAAACCCACCGGCAAGCGGCATCGTCCAGCACGATTCCCACATGCGAAAGTCCGGGAGTGAACCCGCCGGGGATCGAACCCGGAAAGCCATGGTAGGAGGCGAGCGTCCTGGACACTACGCCACCGCTGCCCCTTTTCTTTTCACAATTTTGTCTTATGGCAATATATCACCTTTATCTACAGCAGATAAACGAACTGCTTTGAACTAGTTTTGTTTAGAGTAAAGAAATCTTGCTGTGTACTAAAGGATAGGATTACGTAATAGTGAAACGTATTTTTCGTACATCATATTTCGTAGCAAATACAGTGAAGCTTTCTGAGTGTTATGTTACCAAATAACAAATTCTTAAAATCATCAACACACGTGTTTAACCATCAAATACAGCATAGACTGTTCACAGTAAAGTGAGCACTTTTGAGGCCATAGTTACTTTTTTTATTTCAGCCATTTTTATCCTTGAACAACGTTTTTAAAATAAATATTGCCTTGTAAGTAATAAACATAGTGCGTATATTCCACCGCACTCGGAAGTTAACGTGTAAGGATAAAACAAAATATATTTATTGACTTTTATTCCAATGGGAGTGCTTTCAAAAGTGCTCACCTTACCGTGAACATCATAACTTTACCTGAAAGAATACTGCTGAACTACTGTAACGATAATGCAAGGCTATAATTGCCGTTGATTTATGCATCACACAAAGACTTTGTTTGTGGCAAACCTGCTTCGCAGTGGTTCATATTTAACTATACATATATTTGCGGCAACAAGTCATATGCAGCAAAGAAAGTGTTTCAAGAGCTTAGTGATTCGCATAGAAGAGGGAGAATCCTACATGAAGGATATTAATTTAAATTATCTAAATTGAATCGATTATTTCAGAAACCCGTCAACTGCCAATTTTCTCTTTTTAAGAAAATTTAAAAAAACTCTTCTGAGATAATTGTGTGCTTTTTTTTCGTAGTTTGGAATTTTTTAAATATTAAGTACTTATTAAATGAAGGTTTTTCAATCAAATTTTTTTTTTCACTAAATCTGTTTTCATATAATAAAATAATAAATGTTTTGCACTTGACGGGTTTTTGCAACAAACGACCTAATCACTTTTTTTTCTTTACTAAAATATAATGTTTTAAATGTTTTTTTGGATGATATTAAATAAAGCCAACATTTTAAAAAAGAAAGACAGGTATTATTTTTAAAATTATGAATATTTACAATATGTTTATCGGTTTTTGTAGTCCTAATCGTCCTGGTCATTGATATTCACCACTCCGTCTGTGGTTGGCCATTCAAATATGGTGTCGTAGAACTCTTCATACCCCACGAGATAAGGTTGGAGCTTCTTTAGGTCATTCATCTTTTTGTTGTTAATGGGTACCTAAAGAATACAACCCAGTTAGGCAAAGAAAATTCAAGCATATAATGTGAAAAAAAGTAAATACAGCAGAACTCTTATTACAACAGAAAACATGTAATGCAATTTGATTTGTATATATAAGCCTGACTAAAATTAGTTAGGTTAACTGAAGATACACTATTAAGCTTACCTTCCCCAAAGGATAGGCCTTCACTGTTGGCAAATTCGGTGGATCTTTAGCCTTGAGCAGTGAGAAGGTGGACTCGACAAATCCATCAATGAAGAGTTTTGCAACCACCTTCCCAGGAGTCTCTTTGTTGTAGCAAAATTGTTTGTACGAAGACACTTTGAAGCTTTGCTTCTGCTCTTTTGGTACACCTCTTCCAGATGTTTCATCTGAAGTTGTTAATTTTTTGCCATGCCTTGAAACTCAGAATATCTTCCGTTTTCACTTGGTAAACAGTAAATCGGTCAGTTTTGCTTGATCTCAGCATTAGTTCAGCATATTCTTCTGGCGTGTATATGCGATCAACTCGTCTCAACAAACGTTTGATGGTACCAAAGTCCCGGTCACATGCCGAGTATGAATGCCCTCTTACAGGAAAGTAGTGGGTGACCTTTGAAAACCTCTTCCTGTCACACAAATTCATCAAAAAACGCACCACTGTGTGATTTTTGTTTTGTCCGGATGGACCATCGCTAAACAGTATCAAGTTTTTTACTGTACTTGGTATTTCTTTATTGATGTAGTCCAATAAGAAACTACAAATTTCATTTGGTGACTTGTTTGCCTCTCCTTCATGATATATATACATTTTAGACTTGTTGGTTTTCATGTCATGTATACTGAAGACGTTCACCCACAATTGGCGCATGTAAAAGATTTCTTGGACCGGAATGTTCGGAAGGGGCAAGTTTTGCATGTAATCAAAGCATAACACACAAGTATCACCATCTTCGTTGGCCGCCGCAGCTTTCATTTTCGTATAGAACTTTTTGGCTCTTCTTTTATGGATCATTAGTTCAGCTGCTGCAACACGTTTGGCATTATCATTTAAACATGTATCTTTAACTTTAGCTGTAAGGCTGAGCGTCTGTGACGTTTGTAGATGGACTCCAGCTGGTTTTCCTATGGGAAAATTGTCTTTGTAATAAATATAGAAAAAATTGTAAAAAAACTGTATCTTTTAGGTCCTGATTAACAGTGATAAACATTTCAAACATAGTTTTGACGTTTAAACGGGCATCCAGGTACTTTTTAGGTCCACCCCCGTAGTGAGTCTCTTTCACGTCAAATTGGGAGATGTGGTCATGAATGCGAACACAAATATCTCCTGGTTTAGCGTTACCACTCCTGTTTTTGCCTCGTTTATCAACAGGTGTTTTCTTCTGCTGCAATAAACAGCAAATTCTTGCTAATCTATCACGTGACACCCCATGTATTGCCATGAAAACGTTTTTGCATACAAGTTGTAGAGTACCACTCATTCTCAAATTATACACATACGTACAATTTCTTTTAAAACCAGGGGCATTGTTATCACCATATTCATCAAGGCCATTCTCATTGTTTATATTTTCATTCTTCGTTCTTCTTCGATTTACTGTCTTAACTCCAATCAATGTTTGCAAATAAGTATCTTGCGTATTTTTATTCTCGAGGGAATAAAAATTGTTCCAAATATCATCAATTTCTGGTTGACCAATTCTTGAATAGCATTTCAAGTTACATTTACACACCATGACTGCTGGCTTCGTTTTCGCTGGAACTGGGCGGTTTTTATAATTTATGTAGGCCTCACCTGTCACTCTTGCAGTACGTATTTTAGTACGTTTATAGTTTTCTTCGTGTGAAACTCCACGTCTTCGTTTAGCTTGAGGTTCATCTTCTTCTGTACTAGACATTGGTACACTGCTATTTAAAGATCACTAACTTTATAACGCTAACTTTCCACCTGAAAAACTTCAATAACATACAAACACAATATGAATGTCGCTTGTCACTGTGAAACAGACAGCTGGCCACAGTGTAGAAGCGAGCTCCTCAGATTAGCCAACTCAACCATCTCCCCAGACGAAAATTCCCAGTTTGTTGCTGAAAGCCATCAAGTATCGGCGCTTGACCGATTTCTGCACTAAACGTAGTATTCGACTCCTGGTTTAACAGCCTTGGAAACATGAATCCTGACGGGGTTTCTGTTCTAAATGGTGGATTTACCTTCAAATACTAATAATTTGTAGTTAACACATTTTTCGTTGTTTTGGCGCATGACGGGTTTCTGAAATAATCGATTCAATTGATAAAAAATAGTTATTGTATAGTAACAGAACACATTAAAAGAAAAAATTATTTCGTAAATGCCTTTTAGTAGGACGTAGATTATGGTAAAATAGTGATTTATACAGTGAAGTCTTTGCCACGATAAAAACGGGAAACTCAACGTAAGTTGCTAATTATGTATTAAAATTTTTAATAGGTTATAAAGATATGTAAATAGCTGTTGATATTTTAATGTAACTTTGCCTAAACTAAATGTTTTTGAAATTAAGAGAAAATATTTTTCGTTGGCAGATATTTTTGGAAATATACTTTACATGATACATTAAGAAGAAATCTTGACGACACGTTACCAATTTTACTACATTAATACTAGATAATTGTTTGAATTAAGATAAATCCAGTTAAAGGTAGGGAATTATTTATATGAGCGTGATTTCAAAACTGCTTATTTTTAAGAGCGTGTAAATAACACAACAGTAACGATTCAGTATGAGATAATTAAAAATTATTTTGTTTAGGATTCACGTTACACACATATAAAAAATAAATGGAATGTATATAACAGAAAAAGATAAGTTAATATAACGTATATGCAGTAATATATTATAAACTACCGAACCGGCCCGGCTTCGCCCGGGTACAATTGTCTTTTACAGTGATACACCAATAAAGAAATTGGGAAAAGACAATTCATTTATGTGAAAATAGAATGATAAAATTATACTATGTTGGCCTACGTTTTTAACTGATTACGTCTACCCAAATAGAAGGGAATATTTTTAACCCGATAGCCAAGAAGTATGATATTGATTTTGGAGTGTATCTGTGCAACTATCGCGTAGTTACCACATTTCCGATTTCCAGCGTCGATGTGTGAAAATCAAAACGCGAGTTTCATCAAGTTGTAACTTTAGAAACAAGTGTACCTAGGTACTACTTCTTGCGCTTGGCTGAGGGATCTTAATCGATCACCAAAGTTAAGCAAAGTTCCCAGCGGCACACATTTCGATGTGTGACCGTATAGTCACATAATATCAAAGCGCTTCCGGGCTTCGGAAATCACCTTAAATATTCGGTCCCGGTTTTTATCGATTGATAGTAGTCGTTAAGCCATTTCAGAGGTCCTTGGGCGGCCTGATGAACTGTGAAACCAGGGGAAAAACTATCGCGGTCACGTTCCCAGCCATTGCAGAATGACGTTTTTTTTGTTTTTCCAGAAGACCCGTAAAAGTTACCGGTATCAAAAGTATCCTATGACCTTTTCCAGTGCCTAAAGTACCTACATACCAAATGTCATTAAAATCCGTTCTTCCGTTACGTAGCTGAGTGGTAATAAACATACACACACACACACTCAAGAGACTTTCACGCTTATAATATAAGAAGAATTAGTAGGATATATAAATATTAAAATCGCATGTCTCCATAAGAATAAATAAACAGACAAGAGCAGATACTCAAAATAAATGTTACTAGACACTCACTTTAAAATAATTTAAGTGAAATTCCTGATTTGTAATGGTAGAACGTAACCTACTTGTATTATGGGAAATCTAACTTACACAGAGGTGACAACAGTCATGAGATAGCAGTATGCAAATATACATATGGCAGTAGTATCGCGTACAAAATGTATAAATGGGCAGTGCATTGGTTGGGCATTCATTTGTAGTCAATTGATTCATGTGGAAAGGTTTCTAACGTGATTATGGCCGCACGACGGGAATTAACAGACTTTGAACACGGAATGGTAGTTGGAACTAGACGCATGGGACATTTCATTTGGGAAATGGTTACGGAATTCAACACACCGAGATCCACAGTGTCAAGAGTGTGCCGAGAATACCTAACTTCAGGCATAACCTCCCACCATGGACAACGCAGTGGCCCACCTCCTGCACTTAATGACCAAGACCAACGACGTGTGCGCGGAATGGTCAGTGTTAACAGACAAGCAACACTGCATGAAATAACCGCAGGAATCAATGTGTGACGTACGACGGACGTGTCCGTTAGGACAGTGCGGCGAACTTTGGCTGTACTGGGCTACGCCAGCAGAAGACCGACTCTAGTGCCTTTACAAACAGCACGACATCGCCTGCAGCGCCTCTCCTGGGCTCGTTACCATATCGGTTGGACCCTAGACGACTGGAAAACCGTGGCTTGGTCAGATGAGTCCCGATTTCAGTTGGTAAGAGCTGATGGTAGAGTTCGAGTGTGGCACAGACCCCACGATCCATGGACCCAAGTTGTCAACAAGGAACTGTGCAAACTGGTGGTGGCTCCATAAAGGTGTGGGCTGTTTTTATGTTTTTACATGGAATGGACTGGGTCCTCTGGTTCAACTGAACTGATCGTTGGCTGGAAAGGGTTAAGTTCAGCTACTTGGAGACCACTTGCAGCCACTCATGGAATTCATGTACCCAAACAACGATGGAATTTTTATGGATGACAATGCGCCATGTCGCGGGGCCACAAATGTTCGCGATTATTTTGAAGAACATTCTGGACAATTCCAGCGAATGATTTGGCCACCAAGATCGCCCGACATGAATCCCATCGAAATTTTATGGGACATAATGGAGAAGTCAGTTCGTGCACAAACTCCTGCACCAGCAACACTTTCGCAATTATGGACGTCTGTAGAGGCAGCATGGTTCAATACTTCTGCCGGGGACTTCCAACGACTTGTTGAGTCCATGCCACGTCGAGTTGCTGCACTTCACCGGGCAAAAGGGGGTCCGACACGATATTAGGAGGTATCCTATGACTTTTGTCGCCTCAGTGTATATCAGGCTAGGCATATAGGAATGTTTGGCGTCTTTGCTGCACAAAGTTAGAATCTTCGGTCGGATTTGAATATGTACGGAACAGTATAGGAAATCTACCGTGAATATAGACACATGGAAATGTTTCTTAAATATTCATGATTTTTCTATACGCATATAGACGTCATACATTTATATATAATAATATATTTATTTTTATCTCAACCCACAATAAAATCTACGGCTGTTGTCCATATATGACATGCTCAGACACCATTGGCTTGATGTTGACAAATTTGTCGCATTAAATTGATGAATCCTAACATTTTGACATCCACTGAGTCATGTGATCAAAACTAGTCTAGGGACAGATCATAAACAAATCTGTAATTTCTTTGTTTACAAGCGCATGTTTCGCCAGTCTACATAGATATATTTTGCAAAAAGTGTGGTTTGAAAATATTTTTAACATATGTGGTTATATATTTGAAACATTGCTACTATATTCTATTCACGGCAAAGTGAACACTTTTGAAAGCCCTCTCATTTGGAATAGTAGTCAATGAGTATATTTTATTTCAGTTTTATACGTCATTGTATAGAATTGTATAGAACATACACACAGCGTTTATTACTTACATGGTAATGTTTATTGCAAAATGTGGTAAAGGATAAAAAATGACTGAAATGGAAAAGTAACTAGGCCGTCAAAAGTGCTCAATTTACCGTGGACAGCTTATATCAGTGCGTACAGTACAGGTGCATAATCGTAACGTATTTATAACTGAGTAAAAATGATAACAATCATGTGCTGATAATTACCGCGCGGTGTTCTTCCACTAACGTAAACACGCGTATCCTTACATCGTGATCTGATACACATACGCTCACGAGCTGAGAAATTTAAATAGTTTTATAAATAGAAAACGCTTTCTATCACAAAAAGTTGCGTCGTAAGAGTCGCTAGTTACTTCATATAAGTACTCTATTTTAATGCATTCTGTTATGTGGTAAGAAGGTATAAAAAGGGGGGGGGGTATAAATCCCAGATAGACATTAGCATGATTAAATAAGCCTATTTTTTTTTTCAAGTAAAGTAGCCTGGGTTAGCCGCCGAACGGTGTGCAGAGCTCCAGCAGAAAACGTTTAATTAAAAAACGATTAAACGTGTCTGAGTGAATTCTGCTTACGAATAGCTTTTAAGAAACGTTACGCATGTGTATACGTTTTTCAATCTCTCAATTTCTCTCTAAAGCATGTTTTTGTGATAGTGAAAATGACTCAAACGTGTGTTTTCAAGGTCATTTTTAGGTATAAAAATTCCGGTATAAAACATTAAAAAAGGAATAGCTATATGCATCAAACCTTTATCTTTATTATTACATCTCACAGAGGCGCGTAATCGATGGGAAGACTGTACGCCAGTTCATTGATTTGCGTGTAGAGGCGATTAGAAAGTTGATGCGCATGTCTCGGTTGCCCCTACACTGTTCAAAATGTTACCATTATTTATGGAAATGTGCTTTTAAAAAGTTCTCCAGAACACTCCGATAATTTACGAATGCAATTACTTGCATTAACGGAAGTTACCGTAAACATGTTTTTATTGAACGGAGTCAGTGTAACGTACATTTCCGTAATATGATAAAAAAAAATTCCATTTTTACAAGAATTTCCGTTAGTTAGCTAAACGTAAATCTCCGTTAATTAAAAATACATATATGTCACCTTGTGGATATTTCCATTACATACTAAAATGTAAATTACCGTTATTTTAAAACACATGTAGGTTATTTTACGGAAGATACCATAATCTACTTAAACTTACATTTTCGTTACTTTAACAAGGCATATCAGTTATTTTACGGATGATTCCGTCATGAAGTTAAACGTGAATTTCCGTAATGTTAACAGACTCGCATGTTATTTTACGGATGTTTCAGTTGCATAATTTTAGGAAAAGTTATTTTAAATAAAATAGTAACTTTTTAACACGGAATTCAATATAACACTTTGTGACGTCAGTAATTCAACCAAACATACAACCATATTTTATTAATATTTCCGCTACCACAAAGCAAGTGTCTGCTGCTTGAACATACAATTTTATTTATTTATTTATGGTAGCTTTTCAAAACTTTCAGGTAAATTAAAACACCTGAGAATCATTTCCGTTTACTTTGCAAATACAGTGAAACCCTGTTACGAGGTTCCCGCTTAGAAGTTTTCCTGCCTAGTAAGTTTAATAATTGTACACCTAGTCTATCTACATATGCAAAATAAGACCCTTTTAAGAAGTTTTCCTGGTTAATAAACATTATTTTTCCAGTCTATTCAGAGACGTCGTAACAGAGTTTTACTTTTTTTTACACATTAAACATCAACATGATGTTCATCACATAAATAATTTTGAATAACCTGGTAGGTATTATCTTCACAGCACTTACGCATATATCAGAACAACAACTTATTAAAGACCATTATACGACACTACCCTAACAGTGTCAATGACGCTCTTAAAACTTAAAAAATATACTAGGAATACCTACCTGTACATGTAATAGCTCCACATTACTTATTAAGTGCTACAGTGTGAGCAGAACTGATTTTATAATAGGTTTTGAAAATGTAGTTATTAATACAATTGTGTTGGCAATTAGGTCACTTTCAATAATAATACACGTTAATTTCAATAATAATTAATTTAATTTTTCTACTCACTGTAACATTTTATTACGTTCAGAAAGTTGTTTTCATTCATTTACCATTTATTTGTGAATATTTAGAAGCCATAAAGTGCCTCAAACAATAATATACAAGCCTTTTAAAAGTTTATGAAAAGCATACATAAAAAACTACCATTTCTAACACCATGTTGTAATGTAAATTTATTTATAATGGAGTTATTTCTTTTGTAAATGTTATACTTTGACAACAAAACAGACTGACATTACACACAACTCTCATGACAAACCAATAAAGGTGTACTTAGAGCATCAACTTTACTTAACAAGTTCACTTTGGTAACTAGAATCTTTGCAGATGTGATTTCAGTACCACTCATATCATATACAATCGGCCAGTGCTATATGCAGTTCATCACAATAGTATGTGTCAAAAGGTTTTTAGTAGTGTAGAAAAATTTCACAACTTATGTTGAAAAAATACATTCATACCAACAAATAAAATACGTTAACTCACTCTTGTACAACTATATTAACCTGATGGATTACTTTCTAATATATATTTGTATTTTCTTTATAATGAACTGAAACTGTCAATTTTATATGATGTTGCACAATTAAATACAATATATATTGATAAAAAATAATTTTTATTGGGCTAACAATGCCTTATCTTGGTACCAATTTCTTACATATATACTGTAAAATATTTTTAAAATTCTTCTTAACCCTTGTTTTTATGAATACAGCAAACACTTCACACATGAAAAACATTCAAGCACAAAAAATTCCTGTGTCGTTCTTGAACAATATCCTGTACATTAAAGGTAAAACAAGAACTGCACATTTATGTTAACAAGACTTAAAACAAAAGCACTTGGTGGTTTGAATTGTGATGGGCTTAGAATGAATGAATTTTTGTACCATTAATACGAAATTCATCAACAGAAAAAGCATGCCTGTGAAAAATATTTATCACTGAAATGTGAACAAACTGTTCGACCACACATGAATAGGTTTCATAGCACAACATTGCCAAAAAGAGTAAACAGAAATGCTTTAGCAATCACACTTTAAACTATAATAGATAAGGACGCCATTTTGTTTACCAAACTGATACGATTCATGGGAAGTGATATCTGAAAACGTTACCAGTTATCTGTGAAAAAAGTTAATGATTACAGAAGTTATGTTAAAGACGTACAAATATAGTATTTATATGATCTAAGAGAATAAAAATGTTTAAAATAATTACATCCTACTAATATTATAAATTCGAAAGTCTATGTGTGTGTGTGTATGTTTGTTACCATTCAGCTCCATAACGGCTAAACTGATTTAGATGACATTTAGTATGTCGGTACTTTAGGTCCTGGAATAGGACATAGGAAACATTTATCTCGGTAAATTGTACGGGTCTTGTGGAATTAAAAAAAACGGAATTCTGGAACGACTGGGAACGTGACCGAACTCAGCTCCATACCGGCTGAACGGATTTTGATGAAATTTGGTATGTAGGTACTTTAGGTCCTGGAATAAGACATGGGATACTTTGTTATCCCAAAAATTGTACTTACCCTGTGAAATAACAAGAAAACCTAATTCTGCAACCACTGGGAACGTGATCGAAATAGTTTTCCTCTGGTATCATTGTTTATCAGGCCGCCCAAGGACCTCTGAAACGGCTAAACGATTGCTACCAATCAATAACAACCGGGACAGAATATTTAACGTGCCCTCCGAAGCCCGGAAGCCCTCAGATGTTATGCCGCTATACGGTCACCCTTCCAAATGTTTGCCGCTAGGAACGTTGCTTAACTTTGGTGATCGATTAAGATCCCTCAGCCAAGCGCAAAGAATAAAACCTAGGTACGATTATTTCTATAGCTACAACTTGATGAAACTCACGTTTCGATTTTCATACATCGAAAGCGGAAGTGTAACTACACGATAATTGAACAGATACACTCCAAATCAATACCCTTCTTCTTGGCTATCGGGTAAAAATTATTTCCTTCCTTTTGGGTTGCCGTATTCAGTTAAAAACATAGGCCAACATAGTATAATTTTATAATTCTATTTTCACATAAATTAATATTCTTTTCCCAATTTATTTATTAGTGTATCACTGTACAACTCAATTGTACATGGGCGAAGCCGGGCCGGTTCATTAGTTAAAGAATAATTACAATGTGAAGTTTGATTAAGTTACACAAGAAAGGAGATGTGAAAATAATTTACGATGCACAAATATTCGGAAGCAAAATAAAGTTACCTTACACGAGAATCAATAAGTGAAATAAAATTACATCACACGAGAATCGGGGAAGTGAAATATAATCACATCACTCGAGAATTGGGAAGTGAAATAAAATAAAGTGACATAAAATACCGGGAAGTGAAATAACATTAAAGTGCCAAAATCAATTTCCAAAACCTGTATATTTCTTGAACTTTGAAACAACATCTCTCATAACCAAGCAAAATGCCAACTTGGCTGCTTACAATTTTTAAGTATGTACACATAAAAAAATGTTGCTATGTAAATGTTAATGAAAATTTAGTTGCAAATAACAACTTTTTTTTATACAAAATTGTGACATTTCAGGTACTGTCCTGTGTAAATAGCAAAACACGCGTAGCATTTTGTTTTGCTTTGGTTCGTTTAATACAAACCTCGTTATTGCAAAACGCTAAAATTATGGTCGCTTCAGATTTTCATTGAGATTTTACTGTAATATAAGAATCTAAGTACCATAAGTGCTACACTAATTGATTACAGACATGTCAGTAAGTAGTCCCTGACCTTGAATATCACTGTCCTACAAATTACTTCTCATAAAACTAATTAAATACAGAAAATTTCAAACGAATAACACATTTACATAATAAAAGGTGAGTATACCCCAATTGACGATGTGAACAACTAACGATAGTTATTATTTAATTGTTTTTCATAGATATCCATGTTTTTATTTATAGGCGTAGTGTATAATAAAATACTTTGCAATATCACAAGCATGGGCATTAATGAGATGATTATATTATAGCTGTTTTATATTAATTGACTTTTTGTTAATAACTTAAAATAGTTACAGTGCCTGGTGCACAACAAATACTTGCCAATGCAAGACCGCAGCCACAGTTGATTGATACTGTCATCCCGAAGACTAGTAGTATTTTGGCTGTGTACCATAACAATAAGTTCATGATGTGTTTCATGTATGTATGTCTATGGAAACACTGTCCTACAACGTTTACAAATGCGTTGGAAGAATTATTTTTTGTGATATCAATGCAAAATTCTTTTACACATTGGATAAAAAATGCACCAAATAATTTCAGTGAAAGAAATATAGAAATTATACCAAAGCTGAATGAACATGTGAGTAGTTAATTTAATGATGCAAAAAAACTACCTATTCCTCTCGGTAAACTTCATACTAAATACGACATTATTTATACATTTGTATGGAAATGTTTAACAAATAAATTCACACTACGATTTTTGACTTATATTTAGGCGGAAGACTCGCATGTATTATTTTTGTTCCACACTATCGCCGTAATTCTGAGCACAAGGCACGGCAGTGTTTGTGCATGTCTTTTTGTGACCACTCAATATATACATCACAGTATTTACACTGTGTTCAGTTTATCAAAAACATAGAAGCCTTCATTCTTCATTTTCAAAACAGCGGGCATTTTCAAAAAGTTATTATTTTTGGTATTGTCGCATGTGTGAATTATTACAGTGGCGTAAAAAGTATTTATCTAAATCATATATACATATTTATTTCCCAATATCAACGAAGTTTTGGTTAGAATTGTCTATTTAAAAAAAACGTTAGCCATAATTCTACCCATGAACGAGCGTTTAGTGCCAGGAATCAGGTCGATATATCGAATTGTAAGCACAGCGATAAAATTCAGCCTTGCTTCTGATCAATTAATGAATCATTCTCATTCAGGAGTGAAAACGAAAATGTTATTTGAATTTTTAAGTGAACGTGATTAATTGACATAGTTTTATATGTTATTAGCACATATGTGAAGTAAATGAGAACATTTTCTATAACACATGTTTACTCGTAGAATTAACTGTTTGTAAGATTTTTCGTGATGGGAAACTCTCCGTATTGTAGTTTTAAAAACATTTTAATGTGCGATTTCATCAACGTTTTGTGAATACGGAAGGTAACACAAAATTTCAGGAATAAATATACTTTCTCCATATTTTGCATTATTTTACGGTTCGCAAATGTTTCTAGGTCTTACCTATCGTTACTATAATATTGTTAAAATTAAAGACAGGTATCAACAGAACAGAATCAAATCTTTGCAATATATTTTTGTGCCATTTGTAAGCCTTGGAACAGGGCTTTGCTGCATATGATTACTAAAAAAGAAGTATGGGTATTAAAAAGAAACGCATTTCAGTTTGACACCAGTTCCTGCAAAAATTTATCCTAAGTGAACACTATACAACAGCAACGTAACAAAATTTAATCAATAATGAACTACTAAGTCACAATCAAATGAGAAATTGTAAGTTTATGTAAACCTTACAAATGCAAAAAAAAATATTAATTACGTTTTTAAAATTTATAGCAAGCTACACATCTTAAAATTACAGTATATGCACTCAGTTAAAACCAAATAAACTTAATATTGCACATCATCTTCATGTTGTCAGTGCATCGAGTGTCATCTATTTGTAAGAAATAAATTTAAAATCATCGCACATCAGTCTTCGTGATACCAGTACATCAAGTATCATCTCAGCTGTCTTCAAATATTTCGAAGAAATCTGTTAGATCTCTTATTGTGTCAACCACACGTTTGCTGCCATTCAGTATACTACATATTTTTGCCAGTCTTTGAATCAGTCAGTAGGTCTATCTTCAAGATGTGCACCTGGAAAAGCGTACATATATAAATGCACCAAACACTCAAAACAAAATTGGACATAAAAAAGCTGCAAAATCATGAAAACCTTATAAGCGAAGCTGCAAATTACCACGACAGCATTTGCCATGCACGATTATGATGAAATATTCAAAAATTGGCCATATCAGAAAGCTTATAATGTAAGTACACTTTGGCCCACTGACACTTTCTCTCTAATACACCTTTTTCCAAAATCACACTCCCATTAACCCTATAAAACCAGCCACTCCCGATACTAGAACCAACACTAACAGTTTATTAAGGTTAAAACAAAAGTAGTCCACATTTTTTAAAATAGGTATATTCTAAATTAATAGTATGAACCTGAACTCTCAATCAAATTCCATAATTTTATAATAAACTGGCGAAACTGCCCAGCTTCGTCCGGGTACAATTGAGTTTTACAGTGATACACTAATAAATAAATTGGGAAAAGACAATTCATTTATGTGAAAACAGAATTTTAAAATTATACTATGTGGGCCTATGTTTTTAATGGATTACGGAAACCCAAAAGGAAGAAAATATTTTTTACCCGATAGCCAAGAAGAAGGGTATTGTTTTTGGGGTGTATCTTTGCAACAATCACGTAGTTACCACATTTTCACTTTCGATGTAAGAAAATCAAAACGTGAGTTTCATCAAGTTGTAGCTTTAGAAATAAGTGTACTTGGGTACTACTTTTTGCGCTTGGCTGAGGAATCTTAATCGATCACCAAAGTTAAGCAACGTTCCCAGCGGCACACATTTGGATGGGTGACCGTATAGTGACATAACATCTGAGCGCTTCCGGGCTTCGGAGGGCACGTTGAATATTCAGTCCCGGTTTTTATCGATTCATAGCAGTCGTTAAGCCATTTCAGAAGTCCTTGGGCGGCCTGATAAACTCTGACACCAGAGGAAAAAACTATTTCGGTCACGTTCCCAGTCGTTGCAGAAATTAAGTTTCCTGGATATTCTACAGGAACCGTACAATTTTCAGTGATAAAAAGTTTCCTATGTCCTATTTCAGGACCTAAAGTAACTGCAAACAAAATTTCATCAAAATCCGTAAAGAAGTTATGGAGCTGATTGGTAACAAACATACAGACACGCACAGACACAGACCTTCACATTCATAATATTAGTAGTATTAGTAGGTTTGTATATGAAAATTAAGCAGCATTGAAATATTTATTTCATAGGTTAACATTATTATTATTAAAAACTCCGTTTTACAATAAACTAGCCAGTCCAGTTTAATAACAAACTTACAAAAATAAATAAAAATTTAAAGCCTTTCTTGGCATTTTTTGGCTACAAGAAAAGTGGTCAGTAAAAAACTTCTTGTCTGAAAAAAATGTTTTCTGAGAATAAACATTAAGCAGGAATACAAAGCTAAAATTTTCTCGGTTTCTTCTACAGAAAAAGATTTTAAAAATAATCATCAATTCCGTCTTAAAATGAAATCTGAAGCATCATTCAAGGCCGAATAAAATTTAAAAAGGATTATACATTTTCGTTCTAAAATAAACTATGGGGGATAATTTAATGCAAAATAAAATTCAATATATTACTGTGCAAGATGTCTTTATGGTAAAACCGAAAAAAATTATTTAGCAAGAGAATGGAGGAAATTCTTTTTCCTTTCTTCTCTCCAGGATTCATACACCTAGTTTTAAATACTTTGTTCAGCTCCATATGCTCTATTTACTCATATATGTGCATATTGTGTTCAGATACAAAGATACTGATTTATTTACGTGATTACAAAAGTGGCAGTTAATTTTTTTTATAATTAAAAGGAAGAACTTTTTCAATATCCTCACCATTAACTCCGATATCAGCACTGATATCACGCGACTCAACAGAATACTGAATATCAGCTGATGCCCACTACTAGGTGTTGCTACCAGAACAGCCCTAGCTTAAACACGAAACCTAAATAATAGTGAAGGGTCGTTCGTGAACGATTCGTTCGAAATGAATTAATCATTGAGTGAACGACATCTTTCGATTCGTTTGCTACGAAAATAATCGATTCTTTTGAGTCACTGATTCAGAAGCAGAGCACGAGCCGAAGGAACGCTAAAGGAGGAGAGGATATAAGAATCAGGAAATCAGATTCGTTCGTAAAAAAAGAATCTGGAGTCAAGAGTCATCCAAGATTGTACAAAAGACGAGAAGAGAGGGAGAAGGCCTTCACAACGAGCACCGTGTTACTACTTTGTCTCTCTCTCTCTCGCTCTCTCTCTCTATCTCTCTGAAGATACCACCTGCACGCATACCGTGTTGTATCTAAATACGTGCCAATGTCGAGCAGTAGTGTAGTAGAATTTCCTAGTTCACAAAATCTTCTGTGAAAATAAAATATAAAGTGATTTATCAATCGTGATAACTAAAATAATAACATATAAATACAACGTAGGTGCCAAAAGAGACGAAAGGATGAAGCAGATATAAAGAATACCTGAAATTGAGAAAGTCAAGACACAACAAAGAACGGCAGTACATAAGAACGAAAAGAACGAAATGAACGATTATTTTTAACGAACAATTTCACTAAACTGATCCAAACGAATCGATTCGTCTATCTGAATCGATCTGCCAATCACTTCTAAATAATTGCCAAACAATTACGTTGTTAATGATGACTAGTAATGGGCAACCATTACTCGCCAAATTTTAGAAATCTAAGTTCACTTATTTCTCCACATCTCAAAAATTTTAAAAATTATCCATCAGAATGACTGGGGGTGGGACGTGTCCAAAATTTTCGATTCCAATACCCGATTATCGATTCCTTGGAAAATACTTTGATTCTCAATACCCGTTTATAATAAAATGAATCATTAAAACCTGCTTCTGATCATTTTACAATACATGATGCAACTTGTAAAACGCTCGTCATTCATACTGGTATCACCCACATAGATTCCAATAATGACACGTACGTTAATGTATCACATGTTGGTACATAAAACTATAAATAAAGTTCAAGTAAGATGCACACTTTTCAAGTGACAAGGAGGCCTTATTTTTGTAAATAAATCCTTGCATGTTATTAGAACAACTAGTGCAAATTTACTCTATGGAATCTTGTAAGCTGATCAAACTAGAGGTCACATATTAAAAAGAGAAGCTCTGACTGTTAAAGTGGAGGCTACTGTACAGCTTCCTCGACACAAAAATGTTAGTTTGATACAACTAGGACATCAGCAACACATACAAAAAAAATTGTTCATGCTTAATTGTTATAGGTATACATTCCGTTACCCAGCTGCAATTTTTTTTTAAATTGCATACTTGGTTAGGAAATCTAAAAATCACCAATTCTTCCTCGCTCTGTAGGTATGGTAGTAAAGTATCTAATTTTTTTTTGGGTTTTAATCCAGCCTAGGCTGGTAAGTGGGTTTTTAAAGATACAGAACATTAAACTGTTCAATATGAGTAGTACTTATGTTCACTGGAATCCCATTTTTACAATCCACTACTTCAGACTGTATAATGACTTATGACTAGAGTACTTCCTTTAATACCATATAATATTTCTATAGCAAAAATTCCATTTTTATACTATCATGTATTTTGCAACGTTTTCCTACAAAATCCATAACAGAGTATGAGCAGAATGCTTAAACATTGTGGGATGCTCAAATTCTACCTTTCATTACACTTAACTAAACCTTCAAGATCAGCCTAACAGTTCCCACAAAACAGAAATTTTTTTTTTTTATTTGTCACAATACGAAAATACTGAATACAATTTTTATACACGTTAATTTTGTTCGTACCTCTCTGCCAACCAATTTAAATAATGTAGAAATAATTGTTTACATTATTTAAATCATTTACGAAGTTTTTAAACAATTCTCGTAGAGCATCAAATTGTGGATATTTGTGTAGTGTTACTTTTTACCAAAGTATATGTACAGACTTAGTAGAAACTAAGTAACTCGGAATCTGAGAATGAGTGGTAAAGAGTGGCACAACTTGCTATTTCCATTATTATTTAAGATTATAAAATGGCCACACTCCACAACTTAACAGCGAACTACCGAATTTATTAGTTTGAAAACGCTGCAACAATCATGTATTCTTAACTTGATTTAGTAGAAACTAAGTAACTCGGAATCTGAGAATGAGTGGTAAAGAGTGGCACAACTTGCTATTTCCATGATTATTTAAGATTATAAAATGGCCACACTCCACAACTTAACAGCGAACTACCGAATTTATTAGTTTGAAAACGCTGCAACAATCATGTATTCTTAACTTGATTTAGTAGAAACTAAGTAACTCGGAATCTGAGAATGAGTGGTAAAGAGTGGCACAACTTGCTATTTCCATGATTATTTAAGATTATAAAATGGCCACACTCCACAACTTAACAGCGAACTACCGAATTTATTAGTTTGAAAACGCTGCAACAATCATGTATTCTTAACTTGATTTAGTAGAAACTAAGTAACTCGGAATCTGAGAATGAGTGGTAAAGAGTGGCACAACTTGCTATTTCCATGATTATTTAAGATTATAAAATGGCCACACTCCACAACTTAACAGCGAACTACCGAATTTATTAGTTTGAAAACGCTGCAACAATCACGTATTCTTAACTTGATTTATTATACTTTTTTTTGCAATACTGTAAATACTATTTATACACTGTAATAAATTTTTGACAACTGTATGTATTATTTAACAGTAAAAAACAGTAACAGCTCTTCGCCATTTGCTGATGCGGCTAATGAGAAACACAAGATTTCCTAAACTTAAGCTACAAAGAAAATGCCACTCAGAAATCCTTCAGATTGGTAACAGTAATGCATTTAGTACACGTATGGAGTAAGTAGTCAGAGTAGGTAGCTAGAATCATAAAGCGTAATGCTTTGTTGTTATTAATATTAAATATATATATTTTTAAGTTAACTCTACTAAAATGATAGTTTTTAGACATAGTAGAAATTTTTGGCATTGATTTATTGACTTATACATTTGAAGTTAAATATAACTTATTTTCAGTATGAGTCCATGATGGTATCATTACGTTCCAAAACAAGTTAAAAACAAAAGCATTCAAAGTGAAACACATAAAATCAGAACTTTTAATTACACGTTACGCAAGTCTGTCGAAAATAGTTTCAAAATGCTGCACGTGCATACGATTTTATATAGTTTGTTTCGAATATAATAAGAATTGGTACGTTTAATTTGGTCACTAACAACTGTTTGCTATCATGATACAATGTAACCACTATTTACAGCTACCAGCTTGACATCCATAAAACACCTTCCCACCTGGAACTTATGTGTGTTTCCTGAGGTAACCAAACAACTCAGATGGAGCTCAACAATGGGATTTTTATTAAAAATCGTACTGCATTAACAAACAATCTCTGAAATGGTGTATTCATTTTCCTAGAATTATATTAAAACAGCAGTAAGTGGTGATCAAATTAAATATATGAATGTAAAGTCAGTTACTGTTTGCGATATGCCAGCTATGGAGATTTATACATCTATGTACATACACTCCGGAAAAAAAGCACAAATAATGCGGCAATGTGTTGGTTTGTTTACAATATTGTTTCACCTTTACGCAAGCTCTGTCTGGAACATGATGTGGGTCTGCATGTGGCATCTTACGTATCGCAACATATTGCAACAAGCAATCTCAATATACACAACTCATAATTTGCCTCAGTGCTAACGTAGCCCCTTTACACTCACTCAGTTTTTACGTAGCAAACCTAATTAGCTGTTTACTAAAATAAAATGTTAAAACAAAATCAGATGACATGAGCGAATATTCATGCGAACATTAAAGTTGTGCCCAAATCCGCCAACACTCAGGTTTAAGTTACAGAAAAATTTAACGTTTTATGTGAGTGAAATTATATAAAGTATTCGACTACTAGTACGTTTGCAACATTTCATTCAAACTTAGTGACTGACGCTGATCACAAACTTTAACATGTGTCAATATAAATCTAAAAGTAATTAACTTCAGAAACATGTTAATCATGCTGGATTTCAATCTGCAAGCGAACCTGTAAATAGGGTTTCTGTGATTGGCCAGTTAATCACTGTGATGAAGGCACAGCCATATCAGGGCTCGCAATGCTAACATACTGTCACTTACAAGTTGGAGCCACGCTCCACTCAAAATTTATTCATGTATGCTGAACCACTGGGATTCAAAATGTTAGGTTGATTTTGTTTCCTTGCACCCAGTGCCTGTACACGCACCATCATGTTGACTGCACATATTCAACCCAATTCAACTAGCCTCGTTCACATACTATTTTTTTATAAACGGCTTAAAGGCACAGTTAAGGCATAGTCGCCTTATCTTACACTGGACCCATCACAAATTCACTTTCATTTGCTAGAAATTCGTACAAAGATATTATAGGTACAATGCATATTGAAGTCTAGGATTCCGTATTATATGCAGTTCAGAGCATACAAATGTGAAACTGAGTCCAGCTGTG
The DNA here is from genome assembly GCA_002778355.1 of Clitarchus hookeri. Classification (NCBI taxonomy): domain Eukaryota; kingdom Metazoa; phylum Arthropoda; class Insecta; order Phasmatodea; family Phasmatidae; genus Clitarchus; species Clitarchus hookeri. Next base: position 541,582 of record NQII01000316.1, on the reverse strand, counting down.
TAGACTAAGATTCAGTTCAAATAACTCTTGTTGTGTGCTTGTATATGACATGCTTCAAACAAATTCGTATACAGGTGCTTGTAAACAAGTCAAGATGGACTAACAGTAGCCATTTTTACTGTGCACGTGTCATTAAAGAATGTTTCTTCTGGCCTCTCAAATCTAGAAATGAAATAGCTTGGTACATAGAATTTGTTATGCAAATGAAGGTAGGGGAAGGAATTTAGCATAAACTTACATTAGATGGGCGGATCACAACGGCATAATATTAAGCTAAGACTGAAACATAAACAAGATTCATTGCATTACATTCCTCGATTCAGTTAAACTTTTGGACAGTTTTTCTTGAGCATTTGGAGAAACACATATTTAGAGTTTTTTAATAATCACATAACAGTGCAAAATATTTATCGTATGATAGTATGAAGGGTATAATAAACTATGTTGTAAGAAAGTAATATTAGGTTGGGATTCTGTTGTGGCAACAAATATTTGCCGTATTTGAATAATCTCCAAAGAGTGGATGGTATCTATCGCATAATAGTCTTGAAAGGTATAATAAACAGTGTTGTAGGCAGGTAACCTTAGGTTAGAGTACTGTAGTGAGAACAACTATTTTACGTTTTAAATTATATAAGATCAGTTGGGGGCCTTGGTGGTTGAGCGGTTAGCCTCCCCACCTCCCACCAAGGCGAACTAGGTTCAATCCCCGTCATTCCCGGATTTTTGCAAGTGGGAATTGTGCCGGACGATGTCGTTGGTTGGTGGGTTTTCTCGGGAATCTCCAATTTCCACGCCTTTTCATTCCAGCGTTGCTCCATTCCCACCTCACATCACCCTCATCGGCTCTCGAGACCCCGATGTTAAAAGCCGCCCAAATCTCTTCACTCATTCATAACTTTGAATGGTATCAATAGTATACTGATAGTCTAATGAGAATAATCCAACAGTGTTTTGGCAGGTAATGCTATGTAAGTGGTCTGTACTGGAAACCAATATTTGCCATTTTCTATTAATATCATAACAGTGGATGGTATGTATTGTATAATAGTCTGAAAGGTATAATATACATTGTTGTAGTCAGGTAATATTAGATTCGGATTCTGCAGTGGCAACAAATATTTGCCATTTTTTTTAATAATCTCGTAGCAGTGGTTGATATCTATATTATACTAATAATAATAGTGTTGTTGGCAGGTAATGTTACGGTATAAGACTATAGTGGTAACTAATAATCGCTTAGCAGTGCTTTATAATATAATAGTCTGAAGGGGATAATAAAATATATTGTAGGTAATTAATTATAGGTTAGGTTTCTGTAGTGGGAACACAACTTTGCCATTTTTTTATTATTTTATAACAGTGGATGACATCTAACGTATAGCAGTCTGAAACCGAGGTGATGTTAGCTTCGAATCTCAGCGTCAAATGGTGACGCACGCCTCGTATCTGGTAACATCCAACCTTACGAAAAAGTAACTAGGGGCGCATGTTGGAGCAAACACTGCACATGTCAACAATACAAACAATTGTGCATTAAACACAAAGAACGGCACGTATACATGAAGTAAGTAAACAACCATATCACAGTAAGAAGGAAAGGCGCAGGTAGGATATTTTTTTCAACTTTTTGTCCAACCGCTGATAAACTTCTGTGCAAATACTGTGTGACAAGTTTCAGAACTTCTAAAACCGAAACCTTCCTACGAAGACGAATAATTCACAATGTAATCTCATCACAACTGGCGTATGTACTACAAGATGAATCAATTTCATGAATTCAGTGCTCCAACTTCAATCTAAGCGCCGATTAACTTTCGACTTAGAAGAGCGTGGCGATTCTAGGAAACAAATTTTGGGTTTTCTAGTTGTGAGATCTTCCTCGGAAGAAGATAAATTCCCACGGAATTATAATTACAGTTTCTTAGTGTAATACAAAATTTATTAGAATCATAGCAACCTGTGCTCCAGTTTTTGTATAAGAGACGAAAAATGCGCTACTCAGAACGACTTGGCAATTCTAGGAGGCCATTTTAGGCCATTTTAGTTTTGAAACCTTACATAGAAACAAAAAAAAATCACATGTCATTGAAATAAGAGTTATGTAGTGTCTTACATGGTTTTGTCTAAGAGGCGATAAAATTGTAACTCAGAACGACTTAGTGATTCTAGGAGGCGAGTTTAAGGCATTCTAGAATCAAATTCTTTCAACGAAGCAGAAAAATGTACACTGCATTCTGCTTTCTTGAAGGATTTGATTCTAGATGGCCGTAAACTCGCCTCCCAGAATCGCGAAGTCATTCTGAGTCACGAGTTTATAGGCTCGTAAAGAAAAAATGGAGCACATCCGCCATGATTCTGACGTATTTTGTACTACACTGGATAACTGTTATTAAAATACAGTATTAATTTTTCAGCAATTTGCAGTCTTCATATAGCAGGTACAATCACCAATTCGTCATTTTTTTCAAAGATAATAGGGCATGTGCAGTTTTTGCTCGACATATTTCCTTGTAACTGGAAAAGTCGCTAGTGATTTTTTTGCGGGTATGTTTGCAGTGTATGATTGAAGCTGGGATTCAAAGCCAAATTTGGGCAGATGAGTTCAGTTTTACTGTCTAATAGCAGGTACAGTTTCGTCACGTCTAATTGAACCCATCTGCTCAATTACATTACTTGGTACTGCCAATATACGTAAATATATTATTGTTGTACAGTAAATGATAGTGTCCTGTTTTGGTGAAAACTAAGTCATTGTTTACAACAGTACAATTGTGTAGGCATTTCATAATGAGATTATCACACACCTGCAATTCATAAAGAATTATTTTTTTAGGTTGTTTTCAGAAGTTCCTTTCAGTGGTGTTTGTTAGAACTGCATCTGTCTGCATTTCCTACATCTATACTGGCAGCAATGCATCAAAAGTATCTATCAGTGGAGAAGGCATACAATGATTGGTAGCCATGCCTGCTTACAACTTCTCTAGATAAAAAAAGCAGAATAATTTGATTTAATATGATGTAAACAAACATACAAACATTTCTGGCAGGCATTACAAAAATGGTTTTACAAAAATATACATTGCTATTATCATTAAGTAGTTACAGAACTTTCAAGTGCCACTAACATGGTCAAGAAAACATTTTTAAGCTACAGTAATAAAAAAACTGCAAAATACTGAACAAACTTCCAGTTCTCAGTTCTCTCCTTCCCTCCTCTTCACAAGATTTCATATATTTCATGATGCAGGATCTGGCGTACATGCATATGGCAAAACCTAGACCTACTTCATTCTTGCCTTCTGTTATCGGCTGCATTATTCCATATATTACTGCCCACGATCGCTTACTCTTTTGCGACTTCTTTGTAGTATATGTCATAGCTTTAATCACCTAGGCCTATAGAAAAATATATTAACGATTATAAAACAAATATATTTTTGCTACTTACCTACATTCTTAAAACACTCATAAAGTTCATATGCCAAATTAACACACATCATGTAAGGCAAAATAACTTATACATGTGAGCATTGTTTATATTAAGACTGCTGTTTAAACACCTGTTGTGTGTGTTAGGCTGTACCGTGAAATTTAACTGTATAAAAAAAAATAGACTCTTTGGCCCAAGAAAAGTCACTTAGGTGGAAGTTTACTACTCCCGACATTTAAATAACATTAAACTAAAACCACTTTATTCAAAATATCTACACAGCACCCCAGATCTTCACACCCAACTCCTGCAAACGAGCCACTCACCAAAGTTTGGTTGTATTGATCACTGTCTTCAGTATATCTACTTGGTTTTTCTCTCATTATGCTATAACAAAGGCTGACACTACACCATCCTTGTAGTCATTAACCTTTTACTATATAATTTCATCAGACATTATCAGAAGCCTATTTCGAAATGTTATTTAATTAAATTTAACAAGGATTATTATAACATAGCATCAGTGAAGATATAAAACCTCTTATGTAAATTTTAGCACATTTTGGGTTATTCACAAAAACAATTATTCACAAAAATTCTGCAACCGATGTGAAACACAATTGAGCTTAATTGTTAATTATGACTATTTTTATTTATTTATTGTTTGTCAGACTTTATAAAATAACTCCTTTTGCCACTTTTGATATTATTTTAAGGGCAAGTTAATGATCTGATTATATTCAATATCGTGGAGTCCTTCAAGTTCAACTCGCATATCAGAAGACAAGGTAACATTTTAGTATGGAATAAAACTTTATATTGCCTATTGCCGTGTGACAGTGTTTGTGAGATCACACTTGTGCACCAAATTGTTTTTTTTTTATAAAATATCCCCAACAATGTGCACACACAATTAATTCTCCAATCATTATCATAACTACCTAGTGACCTGTCCATCATAAACATATTCTAGCATCACACAGCAATGCGACTACTGTAAGACTACACACATTTGCCAAGTTTTAACTCGCTACATGCGACCCAAGTGTGCTTAGAACAGAATGTACTATATACCTTAGCACATACATCAGGATATCTCTTTTTTATGTTGCTAACAGCTGATGAGTATTCATTTTTATTTATTAAGGTTACACTAAATTGAAATTTTTTTTAGGTTAAATAAGTGGCCAGCAAAGGCCGTCATTAAAAAAAATCTGAAGAAAAAAAATATTAGTAAAAGAAGAAGTATGAGGATTGACATACATATTTATCTGCCATGTAATCCCTAATGAAAAAATTATATATGTATAATCAACACATGTAACAGACATGGTTTACAACACTGAATCCCAAGGCACAATAGACGTTGGTGTTGGTAGATGTTTTTTTACGTAATCAAGCCGTAAAATAACGGAAACCGGGCCCGTACATAAAAAAAACGTAAATTGGACCAGCGAATATAAAATACGGAATGTTACGTAAAAGTACTCCAAAAATATACCAACAAATCACATTTTTGGCTTTGTTATATAATGTATAACCATACATTAAAACTTCATTAAATTATTGCCGAAAGAGAAATTATTCCTATTGTAACTGTTTAGAAAAGCAAAAATTGCTGATTTAACCAATATCAGTGCGCAGAACCATTTCTCTGTCATGTGTTGGTTATCCTGCTTCCACTGTGAATCCGTTTTCCAAGGTTCCGACTGTTGTTTACATAACCTGCAAGCACTTTGTTTTACCGTCACGTGTGTGGTAAAGTAATAGATTTTCACTGCAAATAAAACAATGTCAAGAGTTGGGCCAAGAAGAGCTTACAAGAAGCAATATTTATAAACCGAAAGGACGTAACGTTTAAGATAAGTGAAATTGCTGTTGGGAATAAGGTGCCGGAGTTTAGTCTATGATAATCTCTGTAACCTAAATTTTACGATATTAAATCTTGTGTAGAGCAGCCCGGTATTTGTGTTTCAGCGAGTGAAATACACTGCTTTTTCATATCACAAAAAAAAAAAAAACACACAGGCTTATTATTGATTAATTGAAACGTCAAAAGTAAACCAGATACTTCAATTAATATTTATTTATTTTCTGCCAAATAATAAGCATTTCAAATGGCCTACTGAAGGCTCCTGCAATGTAGGGATTTGAAAACAACTCAAATAACTAATTTATCCAAACATAGTTATTTGATATAATTAGATAACTATAGGGTTATTGCCGTGTATACATTTCATGACTATTTGATGAAGTATCGCTAGTAATTTATACGAACTACAAAGTATTTTTTATGTATTGGTTTTCCATCAGGTGAAATCCATCAAGTGAAAAATGAAAACTATACCCAACATTGTTTAATGACGCGAAATTCAATTATAATGCACTTATATGATATAAAATTATGATGTAAAGTTAACCTTTCTGTAGTAGGTAGCCCTAACATAAAAAAGTATTTGTAGTGGGAAAGCAGCTGTGCATAACATGGAAACGGCTAAACTTACTCGTAGTGTGATACACCATTGTGTTCTTTGAATGATTCTTGGAATGGTAAGTAACATAGTTATATATTATTTTGGGTGTACGCCACTGCACAGATTTATTGTAAGTCGTATAAACCTATATTATTAAAAAAAACCCACACTTAAGCCACACAAGCCTACGATAAAGTGGTTTCAACAGAATTATAAATAACACACACATGGCTTCAGCGAAAGAAATTACGCCAGTCATCTCACAGGAAACGAGACAAAAACACCAAAACGGATAATCATAGAGCTGAACTTCGGAGTGTACATGTTAGACATAGACGCAGTTAACTCTGGACGGCCCAGCAAAGAAAAATCAGGCGATGGCTCTTGTAAAAACCGGCACAGTTGCCTAGAACTGGACAAAACAACGAAAAAAAAACACAAAAATAGCATCCTTCCTAAAACGAAAGAGTTGCGAGTTATCATTAACTATAATAATTTCTAAACTTCAAGCATACGTAAAGATTGAGACACACCTACGGTCTGCTTCTCTAACGTTTCATTCATAATCATTGATTTAATGCAGTCTGTGGAATTCTCTAAGTACTACTTATATGTATGTTAACAAAAGTTTTTTTTTTGTATTTGTATTTGTTTCTTTCTATCCTCTTGCGGCATACAAGTATTCTAAGAATTAGAGCATGGCCAAAATTAGAGTACATTCACGAAAAAGCCCGTTTCTGTTATCTAATGACGAATAGGCTCTATAACTGGAGCCTATTCGTCTATCTATGTGTCCTTCACTTTCTCTGCGTTGATTTCCCGTGTAACATTACTATGTCGTAAATTACCTTATTACCAACACTATTTTCTATTGCACAGTTTATATACGAAACTCTACTTCCTGCAGAAAGTTTGTGTTTGCTGTGCACAGAAACGATTGGTAGTAAAGAAAAAAATTATGGTCTTTTGAAATTAAAATCAGGAGACTTCATTAATTAGAACGGATTTTTTTAAAAGAAAGTTTGCAATGTGTAATATAATTCATTAAAGGTTTCTAATAATAAGTATTATTTTTTAAATTTTTAATTCTGTTTCGATTGTTGTTTATACAGTACTCTCAATGGCTCTTCTTTCAGACACTTTTTTCTCAGTACGAAATACAAACGCAAATACTAATTGTAAATGTCGCGAAAAACAGTATTTGTGGCACATAATTTATTTTACTACGTCTATTAAAAATTTCATGAAGAAAAAAATACTGACATGAAAACCAAAACGAAGATCAGTTGTAGCCTTACTTTATATTCCAATTCTTTGTTAATATGATTTTACTGTTTGTTACATAGACACTTAAATATGTTCTTAAGTGACAAATGTAAAAAATATTAAACACAGCATAATTTATTCGTATTTACAGTATTGTAGACTATACATATTGCATATTGTCGTATAGCTAATACTTATTTAAGTCAGTAATGTTGTCGCAAGATGGGGTAAAGGGGAGTAACGCGGTTCTGCCGATAATCATTCAGAATTTATTTCAATATTCTTACACATAAATGCGACACATTAATAAAAACCTCATAATTGATATGTATTCCCAAGTATGCAATATGGTCACACAACAAGATGCTCATATTCAACAGTGAAATTTGAAATGCTCTTCTAAGATCGTTTTGGGTTCACGTTGGCCTTAAAGAGTTACTAAGACTAAAAAATTGCAAAAAATAAATTACGATATGCTTTTGTGTTCATGTTTAAAGTTTTATTACTTATTAACTTTTTGTCATACAATACCCGATACGCATTCAAATGTGAAGTAAAGCCCTAGCTTTATTGGAAACGGAAGAAACACGAAAGTATTAAAAGTTAAGCTTGATTCTTACACGCCGTGTTATTTCAACGAAATAATTTTTGTATTTCATTTACTTATCATTACTGCATGTATAGAAATACACTCACGTATAGAACTGAGGTTTGAAATATTTCTGTACCGATTCTTTCGCATTGTTAAATTCGTATTTAAAATTTTCCCGTGAACTTTTAATTGTGTAGAAAAATATTACGTTTTCGCTTTTTAACGAGATTCTTTATTTAAAAAAAATTAAACCATTAAATAAGCAATTGTACAAACTCCACTTTGTTACCTGTGAATGCTACGTAAATCTCATCATACAGTGGTCGTCGAACGTAAAAAAAAAAAATTCTTTGTTCAATGGTGGTGCAGCGAATAAGATCTAGAAGCTTGTATAACGGAGGAAATGTGTTATTTTTTAGGGGCGTTCTTGTACAAGTTATTAACTCCCGCATTCTTTTTCAATTCAGTTTTTTTTGTGTGCTGCGGAGCTCGTTTCGAACTTCTTTTGTTATGGTTTGCTGATGACGAAGTCTGACCGAAGCAGTAGGGTCGAAAGTAATAAACCAAAACGTCCACCACAACCATTTGGTGTTTTCTCCGGGACTCGTCGGGCCTAAGAAGGGAGGGGGGCGGAGGCAGGGAACGGGGAGGGAAAGAAAGGGCTGGCCACAAAGTTCGTGAGGGACGACCCCCCTTTTATCTTCCGCAGCTTTAACTAATCTAATCGAAGCGAACGTGTGCGTGTGTGCGTGCGTGTGCGGCTGCAGCTATACTATGCGGTGTCTAGCCAGGACCCCGCAGCCCTCACAGAAGCCAGGCGAACTCGCTGTAGAGATGGCCGTTATTTCACGTATCAGTTATAATAAACTGTTACAATTTGGTAACATGTTACCCGAGTAACACGTTCCATCATTTATACCGTTATTTTTGGAACGTCTTCGATTGCATCACTTAAACTAACGCTTGACTACTGCGCATGGGTAAAAGTTACTTTTTTGGAACGTCTGACTTGTAACGTTTTAATGTTCCCCATCACATCAGGAAATGAAACACTACGCATGAATGAAAGTTATTTTTTGAATCATCTCGGTTTTGCAACAGTGCGCATGCGTAACAGTTATTTTTTGAAACATCTCGGTTTGCAACAGCGCGCATGCGTAAAAGTTATTTTTTGAAACATCTCGGTTTGCAACAGCGCGCATGCGTAAAAGTTATTTTTCTGGAAGGTCTCGTCTTGCAACTGTGCGCATGTGTCAAATTAATTTTTTTGGAACGCCAAGCTTTGTAACACTGAACAACGTAATCGTTACACCCCGGAACGTCGAGACATGAGAGAAATGTTTCGCAGTAACCCGTTACAAAAATAACATGTTACTGAAACGTGTTACTTACTTGAAACTGGAACGTTGGAACTCGTTACACGAAAGTAATTGTTTGGCTTATCCGTATTCGAGACTTCGTGTTCCACACCATACTCTAAACAAAAAAAAAAAATTCTGGTAAACTTCCTAAACTGAATTGGGAGTTTTTAACCCATACATCGCGTGGAAATAATACCACACATCTGGCTACAAAAAAATAACGTTTGTCATCGCCACCATACAAAGTTGGGAAGTTTTGTAACGCATTTGTTTCCTGAGCAAACGTGTAGGAACGCTAGGATGAATGCATGGGAAATAACTTTACCATTCCCGCATTCTCACCCTGCGTGTACACTCGTGTATTAAATTTGCGAATATTTTTTCTGTTAGAGTGTGGTGTTGCGAACTGTCTGGCGATCCACGGGATTTATCTCATCCAAGGTAGCAATGAATTATACCTTGTGCTCCTACGGCAGGGCGTCGTATTTCCCGTATCTCAGACGTCTTCAAAAATAAATTGAATGTTAGTGAAAACAGTGTCAGTAATTTACCACTTCCGCCGTTGCATAAAAGTTGAGCCACCCAATTTTCGCGAGCGGAATTCTTGTCGAGTTCTATTTCAATATACTTAAACTCAGATCCACTTTCGCGATTGGGTGGTTTCAACTGCTGTGTGCCTCAGGTGCCTGCCCGCCAATTACAGACGTTCAAAAAGGCAGCAACTTAATCCTCATTGGCCCAGTCAAGTACCACTGTGTCATCGACGAAAACGCGCGGAAAACTGCAGGAGCGCAACTAGGATATTTAAATCTGGCTTTCGTGGAATTCTTTTCGCGAAAATTGCGTGGCCCTACATATACGTTTGCTATGATGCTCTAAAACCACCGTCACGCTGTCAAATTTTCGCCTGCGAATATGTCAGACAATACAATTTGACGACTCAATACGGCCATCAAATATTTACTTCCAACAAATTCTATCGAATAATCTTGAATGTGTATGAAAACGTGTCACGCAGACAAATTTTATTGGCTGAGTCCGTCAAACGTCAAAGAAATTTTAGAAAATGTCTTATCTTCAAATTTCTGACAAAAACTGAAGCCGTCCAACTTTTACAGATAAATATGGCGTTGTTTATGACGTCTGGGTGAGGTCACAACTGTGGAACTTTATTTGAACGAACTCATTTGAAGCAGTTTGATGGGAAAATGTTAGAGTGTGACGGGGGCTGAACACAGTGGCCACACGTAGTTGCAGCTGACTCCGACAAGTGGCATTCGTCAACAAGTGCGTTCGTTGAAGTAGCGTGTGCTGACGAGTACCGGTTTCGTCAGTCTCAAAGACGATTGAACCAGACATTCAAATGACACTGAATAATGTATGGTTGTTTGCTTGTTTTATTGCGTCCGTAAGATATTTTTCCAATACATAGCTGTACAAAGATATTGGACAAGTCAAATAAGTCAAATTACAGTATACAAAGTTTATACACTGGACGGACACACACACACACACGCGCGCGTCAGACGGCACGTACACACATAATATATTTTCTTCATAATGTGACTAATGTTCTTCCAATATGCTGTAGGGCATCATCGTTACTGAAACAGAAGAAAAAGGGTACGAGAAAAACCGGTACAATAAATGTGTACAATAAAATGTTATACAGTAGTTTATTGAATTTTGTAGTTTTGATATTCATCTATGCTATAAAATGCACATTCAATAAAAAAAATCTTTCGGCTGTTTTTTAAAGAGTTTTTGGTTAGAGAAGCAAATTTCTTGAATGTGTTGTGGTAGTTTATTAAAAAATGGCTACCAATGTAGGACGGTCCATTATGGACTATTTTTAAAATAACTGAATCCATGTGTTAGTGTTTCTTTATCATAGTGTCATGCTTATGAAAGAACTCATTTTTATGAAATAGCTGACGGTTTTTGGACACGAATATGAGTCCTGATTATAGTTGCAACTAATATGTTGTATATATTCATATAGAATATTGACTCTCGTATAATACTGACATCTGCACATTACGCAGTATGTTTACAACTCCCTTTTCTTAAAAATAAATTGTCCTTCATAATTTTATTTGTGCCAGACGTGTGTCGAGTTGTCTGAAGTGTCCCTTATGGCAAATATGAAAAAGGATGTAACCCTATTCCACACACACACACACACACACACACACACGCACACACACAAACACACACACACAGCCTTCTTGACACGCGTTGATATCTCAATCCAACACGTTAAAACTTACCAGTAGGATCTCAAAAATTTCGCGAATTCATTTCAGGACAAGCTAGACTTCAAATTCATGCACATTTATGTTATGCTTTCAAATTGACACAGTTTATTAGACAGGCCCAGTCGAATTGCGAGCCAATATCAGACAAGCACGGAAACAAGCAGTGAATATCGTGCCACCTGCTCTGAGGTAAAATTGGTTATACACTGGGGCGGCAGCCAATGAACACAAAAATGAGGCTCGAAAATACATATTATATTAAAATCTAGCATACACTTCGTTTAAAACGTGAACTATTCCTATCCCAACCTATTGGCGTTATTTAATTCACCTTAAAGCAGAAATACATCGTTTACATACACTGTTATAATTTTGTTTATTCCTCAAGGAGTTACGAAGATAACCTTAATTTCTCGCATAAACCTCTTCTACATAAAGGTATGCACGAAAAAGTCTAATTATAACACAGCTGAAAAATACATATCTACAGAAGTTTTATATATATAGACTAAAGAAAAAAAATTATTTTCATTACCTATAATTTGCAAAAAAAAAAATATATATATATATATATATTAAATATCCTAAAGATTTTCGATCACAACAACAGTCTAAAAACACCCACCAATTGGCTACAAGAAGTCAGAAACGACCTAAAATCACTTTCAATTACAGAAGAAAACACGAGAGACCGTGAAACCTTCAGAAGATTGGTCGACACAGCAAAATTTGAACCCAAAATCAGAAGGAAAAACAACTACACCTTCACGGAGGAAAGAAAACAAAGACAGTCACAACTCATGAAGGAATATTGGGCAGCTAGAAAACTCAACCAAAATGGTTCCAAGCGCTCTTAAAAAGGGCAAATTCAAATTTTAAAAAAAATATCCTAAATCACGATATGATGATTTTGGAAATGTAAATTTGTGGAAGAATTTAAGCCGCCGTGCAGTTTATGCAAGAAGTTTGAAAATATAACTCTATTTAATGGAAAATAAATACTTCAAGAACTGTCAGCTATATTTAAATGTAAAATTTTTTAATGTTAAGGTATTGCCAGTTCTTAAAAATAGAAGCTGTATACAAAAAATAAGTACATTCCTTAAAGGAAAACATCACTGCTGTTCATAATAATTTCCTACAAAATGGTCATGTTTTTAAAATTAATTAAATTAATTTTCCTTCCTGCATAACTGATGGTGCTATAATTCAACTAGAAGCACTGATCGCGTGAGCTAAAAGTGTGACTTCAACTGTAGACTATATGGATGTAATGAATGCATCACTTATTTAATAAAATAACTGAAGTAACTGTGAAATTTCTTATTACATCCTACCGGCAACACAAGCGTCCTTTGCAGTGTGTCCAACTTAAAAAAATTTTCTTCTGTATTAAAATTGTTCACGTTCTTATAATATAAAAGCTAATAATTTATGAAAAATTCACAATTTCACAATTTATGTTGTGTCTGGCTACAAATACTATTAGATGTCAGTTTGGCTATTGCTGAACAACATATTCTGGCTTAAAAACCTCAATAGTGAGAAGTAATGCAATAGTGAGAAGTAATGCAATAGTGAGAAGTAATGCAACAGTGAGAAGACATGCAATAGTGAGAAGTAACGCTATACAATGTCATTTTACCTAATTACTGCTCTTTTTGAACTTTTGGTTTCTGGAATAATATTATTATCCAGAATATAAAAATTCAGAAAAATATTTTGTGCACTGTTACATCTTTGATAAATTTAATCAAATCTATTAAAATGTATGTAGAGTTGTGAGTTAAAGAGGTATCTATCAGCGCATAATTTATTTAATATTTCAGTGCTGGTTTTGCTGGACAGATATTTACCATATTACCATTCGCTCTAAAATATAACCATAATAATAGTATTTCGTATTTAATTTTTCTCCAGAAATAAAATTTCATGGCGAAATACTTCCGAATACGAAATACTGCATTTAATTAAAACCTTGCGACACACGCACGCAAATTTAAATTACTATTGGCTGGAAAATATAGATATTTTCTTTTGAAACTTAACGAGTTTGGAAGTCGGTTACTTTATAAAAGGGTGGTGTAAGGATTAAAAAATTTGCACTTCGTTCCCGCCTGACGCAAAGTCGATAGTTAATTGCGGCATATTTATACCTTGGGGCCACGGTGACTGAGCGGTTAGACTGCTCGCCTCCCACCAAGGCGAACCGGGTTCAATTCCCGACCCCGGGTCACCGCCATATTTTTGCAAGTGGGAATCGTCTCGGACGATGCCTCTGGTTGGCGGGTTTTCTCGGGGATCTCCCGTTTTTCCCACCCTTCCATTCCAGTGCTTCTCCATTCTCACCACATTTCACCGTCATCGGCTCTCAAGACCTCGTTTTCAGAGGCCGCCCAAATCTCTCAACTCAACGGAACTGTTTATACCTTCCCCTACCCCAGTTCACGATATAGGCTAAACTGTTTTGAGACGGCGAAGGCGTGTGCCTACAAACTCTAGTTAACATAAACCTGCAAACCTACATTACAAACTGCACATGTATTTGTACATCGCTTCACATCCGTACTTAGTATCCCTCGAGCCGCAATAGCTCGCTTTCAACTAGGTAACTACGCCACGAAGGTAACCTTAAGATAATTCTGTAGGTTGTTCACGTTTAATTGTGCACTTCTGAATCAACGTTTAAAAAACGTCACTGTCCGTACTTGCATACAATTTAACGGGCACACCGTCTGGCATGTGCACATGCAGTAAAGTTGGTAACGACGGAGGCGAAGTAGTTCCTTATCTTAACTTTGAATTTAAAGTAATAAACATTTGTGAATACTGAAAATATTAATTTTTCTGTACGCTTTTCAAAAGCATATAGGTAGGGGCAGTGACATTTCGCGCAAAGATTTCGAGACAAGATAGAGCACAAAGCACTGTAGGGTCGTCCAGCTTCTTTGATTGGATAAAAAATGTTCTGACACGTGTTAACATTTTGCACACGAATCACGAAGGTTCAGTGTCGGAGTAACTTATTCCTAAGTGGCTTGGTCAAAGACGGACACGGCACCAGCAGCCAATGGAGGTATAACAACAGCTGAGGTGTGTATATAGTATTGAAGTCTACTGTGTGCTCCGATTTTTACGCGAAAAGTCAGTGGCCCTACATATAGGTATGCTTAAGAATTACCAAGTTATTAATATAAGTACTATAATAATTTTTTCATACTTTCACTTGCCCGACGCATGCATAAAATGATAAGGCCAATGACAGTGAGTATTTAAATATGGTGGAAGAATACATAATGTGTAGGGAAGTAGATCCTAAGCAGGTCTTTGAAAAGTGCTCAGTTTTACGTAAACAGCATATTAATGGGTGGACTGTGGCAAGACTTTGGTTTCTGGAGCCAGCTGCAATAACCAAGGGACAGGCCAGCATTGAGTAGTGATTTAGAACAGGAAATATAACAGCTGGGTTTTTCCGTTTGAAAGAAGTAAGCACTGCAGACTTAGATATCAGGCTTCAGATGTCAAGGACTAAAGAACTCGTTACTGACATAAATCACCTGTCATTGAAACTACAGGCATTGCCATAATGTGTTTGCAGTGAATAAGTTGTGCCTTATGTAATACAATTTTTTTTTACTACTGGTCATTAAAGTGTATGTTGCAAATAAATTTCAACGCATTTTCGAAAGATTCTCAGTCCCGCCGATTTAAAATAAGCGGCTTGGCATGAATAAGTATCCCTTTAGTAATTTGGGATTCCTTCGGGTTCTATATTTGCCACTCATACACACATACACAAACACACACACATACTGATGTTCTTGAGCGAAACAAACAAAATCCTGAAGGTTATTTCCTCACGAATATATAGAATGGAAATGTATGCAAACTTTTTCCCTTAAGTAATTTGTAAGGGGCTGTGCGCCCCCACAAAACCGGAATTTGAAAATGGTTTTTGGATTGTGTGTACTGTCTACCTGTCAGGTAACACGCATTCTGTTCTCAGAGTTATGTATGCATTTCTCTCAAAACCCCATTACAGAGAGTGTTAAAACAAGGCGACATTTTTGTTTTGTTAATTAAGGCCTGCTGATTCATAAGATTTCTTAAAAAAAGTAGCATAGATCTTAGGGTTACAAAGTAATATTCAAAAGTAAAACGCCAACCCCCATTTTCACAATGAACAAGGACGATGTTTCCAAACGCGTTTTTAGAGGTGTAAGATCTCCGTTGTAGAAAACACCATGAACCGAATTGTTGCTTAATAGCAAGCAGTTTCCTATATTGTGAACGAAAAGTATTTTAAAATTTGGTTTTTTGGGGCGCATAAGTACCTTAATAATAGCTTTAGTGGAAAATTGGCACATAAATTTACATCTTATTTTGTCTTAAATATTATACGGTTGGAGTTGGTCGGTGTTGTTCCAAAACACCCGATGTGTGTGAGTTAGTGTAGAGAGAGGGTGTGAGTATATGTTAATTATAAACATTGGTCTATATAAGTTCTTGAATGTTGTCAACAATATTACTGAAAATTTTAAAGATATAATATGTTTGAACACAAAAAAAAACCACTGCAAACACTCTGTTGTAGTCTCAGAAAACCTACTAGTTAAAATTTAGTTAGTAGGTAAGGATAGGAACATTTCGCGAGTTCATTTCAGGACAAGATAAACGCCGAACGTGTGTACACTGAAGTCCACTATGCAATTAGATCGCAGTTTATTAGACACGCCCTGTACGACCCTAAGCCAATAGCACACTCGCAAGGAAACAAGTACCGGCTGCCATACTGCCAGGTGTGGTGTAATACTGGCTACTCTCTGGAGCAGCAGCCAATGAGCAAACAGCTGAGGCTAGAGTGTACACAGGTCTGTGGAGTCTAGCCTACAGGTCGTTGAACTCGCGAAATTTTCCTATCCATACTAGTAGGTTTTCTGTGACTACAACGAAATGCTTAAGAGGGCGTATGTCCGTAGTTGTTCGAACAACCAATTACCCCCGTTGCAAGAATCATTCAAACAACACATGAAAAAATAGCGCAAAACTCGTTTGAATGTAGTGATTTCAAGATTACGATTTTCTCGAAAAGTTTCTCTGTGAAGTGGTAAATGCCATGCTTAGTAAAACATGTAATCAATTGACCAATGACCGAACGAATAAAATGGGTTATGTGATTAGTATTTTCCTCTTAAGGCCAAGGTGTCTAAAACTACGTTTAATAACGTGTATATTGCGGGCAGGTTTAGGATAACAGTGACTTATTATCTGAGTTATCTGAAGCTGTAGAGTGATTTCAATTAAATATGAATCATAATTGCTGGATTAAGTAGAGCTGCGCTGTGATTAAGTGATGTGATAAATATTTTTTAACCTTCCGTAATTTAAATGTATTGAAGATGATGCACTGCAGCTTCGCCGAGACGTTATCCTAATCTAAACGTAATTACTAGATGTGCCTCATCTTGAACAATTACACCAACATCCCGTTACTTCCTCCTGCTTCCCAACAATTATACGTTTTACGTCACACTGTCCCGCGTAGATACGCTAAAGGCAACGGTAACCACTGATAATAGCGGGTTCCGAACCACAAGACAACTCGGCACTTCACAATTAATTTCTGCGGAGAACATTCTCAATACAAAAAAAAAAATATTGCTATGTTTTATTTTTGCCCAACCTTATGTACTTTCCGTTATTCAACATATCGTCTAGAAAAATATTCCTAGAAAGTACTGTGCATGAAATATCAGACCATATTGTTTCAAGAAAAGGCAGTTTCAGTAATGAAATCCAAAAAATATAAATACGTAAACTAATATTTCCTTAAATGTATATGAGCCAAATAAATATCTCGGTTGTTAAATAACGTGCATAGTTATCTTGCGATGGCAACCTAAACAAACGAACTGTGTTAAATAAACTCTAAAGTCCATCGCATTACTCATTCACAATTTTTTTGTTTAGCGCATTTTTTAATCAGTAGGAACTCATAAAAAATATATTTCCGTAAATTTATTTACCCCGTAATTAGTAGCTGTAGTTCTTTAAGTAGTGTTCGGAAACATACTAGACACTAATTAAAGTGATATTTTTGAATTGGTGCAACTGAAGATAGTTTATTTGTTTTAAACATTGAAGTATACGTGACATAATAACAGAATGTTTGTTTACTTTAAAACTACGTATTTTGTTGAAATGAGATTTTTCGTTAAGCATGTAATAATATAAGGTTTCCTTTTACGACAAAATATGCACAACTGACCGACAGAATCATATGATAATTACCAAAAAGAATGCAACTGACCTTGGGAAACTACACCAACAACGTGTTAAAAAGCCGAAATACCAATATTGGAAAGTACAGCATTTTCTTGGCAATATTGTAATAATAGTTTCAGTTAATGTTTTTGTAATGACAAAAGCAGATAAAGAAGTAAATATTTCATTGACTGCTAATTCTACAAATGCGAGCATAGAACAATAACCGCGGGATGATAGTCCTTAGGTATCACTCAAACACAACATTAGGTAGGTAGGTGTTATAAAAAATATTTTTTTTCAAAAATTAAAATTTTAATTTTAATTTTACAAGCAGTTATTATTTTTAAAGCTAATAAAATTTTTCAAATACCAGATGATGTGTTGTCACATTGTTGCTTTTCTGACTGCTTATATATAGTAACACGAAATAGTCGTATAACATATCA
The DNA here is from genome assembly GCA_002778355.1 of Clitarchus hookeri. Lineage (NCBI taxonomy): Eukaryota > Metazoa > Arthropoda > Insecta > Phasmatodea > Phasmatidae > Clitarchus > Clitarchus hookeri. Next base: position 523,485 of record NQII01000316.1, on the reverse strand, counting down.
ACAGCCACGTTGTCATAAGTTTAAGCAAAAAGAGTTCAAGGTATTAAGTTTATATTAAATGTGTAATTATTATTAAGATGTACGCTGAAATCGGTTTCATTTTGTTTTACAGCCTGTATATTAATAACTTCCACGTATAGCGTAACGTAAGATAACAAATTACACCATAATATGTTCATCCTCTTTAATTTTTCTAGCAGACACTTCGCTCAGTGTAACGATTACAGCGCTTTCGTAGGGTCACGTAAATGTTAGTCCTTCAGGCAGCGTTTCACGTGGATTTCATAGATTAAAAACTACGAGGTCTTGAGAGCTGGTGAGAGTGAAGCGTGGTGCGGGAATGCAAGGGTGGGGCAAACGGGAAATCTCCGGGAAAACCCGCCGACCAGCGGCATCGTCTGGCACGATTCCCACATGCGAAAATCCGGGAGTAGCCCCTCCGGGGATCTAACCCAGTTCGCCTATGTGAGAGGCGAGTATTCTGACCACTACACGACCGCGACCCCTCCCTTGCATCAGGTTACAAATTAAATCATGACTGATGTTTTCTTTAAGGAAATCAGGGCTCGAATTCATAATTACTTTATTCCAAGTAAATAAATGTTACTCAAAGCGATTCCGGTAATTAAACTTTCCGTGGGGTGAATTGCTGATGCCTTGGAGTGTACGTCACTTATTATAGTTAATTCAGGGGTTCTTCAAAATTTTCTGAAGCCCTTCTAAATTTCTATTTACAAAATATTCCTCTGCCTCGTGCAAAGAAAGCTTACGACACAGCGCACCGCTTTCGTGCGCATTCAGTATAATAATTTTTTTCGTCAGTACTATTTCTTTTTGGTCATTACCATTGCACCTATTTTCTCCTTGTTTTTATTCATGTTAATTATAAATGAAATCTTATAAATGTTTAATTAAACCAAAAAAGGGTGTAGTTTTGTATTAACATAGTAATAAAATGCTTGTAGTACACCACGTATCTAGGAAACAACAAGCATGTCATACATATGGAGATTTTTCAAAGGTTTGATTCAAAAAGTGTGAATAAACCGCGAATAGACTATAGATTTGTGGTGTCTGCACGGTGATGTCAAAGCCCCTAGCACCAAGCAAGATGCCGCGGTGCTAACACAGTGAAGCCGGGTTCGATTCCTGGTCCGGCCGTACTGATATCTGCTTTTAATGTTTGTCCGAAATGATTCCTTCTCGGGGCCACCTCCCACCAAGGTGAACCGGGCTCGATTACCGGCGAGTTCACTCTCGGTTTTCTCACGCGGGAGTCGTGCTGGATGACGAGACTGGTCGGCGGGTTTTCTCGGGGATTTCCCGGGTTTTACCCTGACCTTGCGTTCCGGCGCTGCTCCACACTCACCTCGCTTCTTCCTCATTGGCTCTCAATGCTTCTTTGTTAAGAGCCGCCCAAGCTTCTCCACTCCACTGGTTGCTTCCCGAGTCCTGCTATCGAAGTGAGATGTTAAACCATACCATCCTACCAAAGCCCACAGTTCACAAAACACTTTTGTGAATGCCACTTACCAGTATTGCTGCTAGTATTTTTACTTTTTTGCTGCGACTAACGAGCTCAGTAATACTCACCAACACACTGAATTCATTGGTTACCACAAAAGTGTATTTGTGGTTGCCACTAAATATTGAAGTGACAAAAATATTTCGTTGATACCACAAAATAATTTGTGATGTAGGCCCTATATATTGACTAAGTACTTTTGGTGTCACGAACATGCTTTATCACCACAAAAAATTCTTTTTCGCCCTTTTTTTAAAGTGAATACTCGTCCGCATGCAGCTGTAGTCTCCCGGGAGTGATTACGTCATGTGTCGACACTCCTGTGTAATGCCCGTTCATCTGATATGTCGTCCATTGAACACTTACGGTATCAGATGTGAAGCCAGCTTTATCTGTTTGAAATCGTTCGTAATTTGGAGCTAGATTTGCAAAGGACCATGGGAATATCTGGAGCAGGTCAACTTACGACGTTTGTTCAGTTCCATGTCCAAATAGCATCAATTCGCGTATCTAGGTGCTAGGCTCTCCGATAAGGTATCAATTAAAATGGTCTTTTTTCCCTGGCACAGGAGTTGAAACATTGGTGAGATGCAGTGATATCGCAACCATTTGCTGCTTTTGTCTGTGCCGCCACGCTAACGAAAATTCCATTTGGACCAAAAGAGTTTCGTCACGAAGCACTGTTTATTAAGTCAATGAATGTATTTTAATAGTCCCTACATTTCTTGTTACTTAATTTCGTATAGTTTCATATATTTTAGTTTATAATTAAAAAGGTAATCATTAAAAAAGTATCATATTCAGTTACTGTGTGGTGACAACCTATATAATTATATCTTTAGATATGATATTTTTTATGAACTATAATATTTAAAAATATATCTCCGTAGTTGGTTAGGTGTAAGCGTATATATAATGAAAATGTAACTCAACCATCGATTCAAATGGACCTGAAGAAAGGAACTCACACCGCCAGCTCAAAGAGAATAAACACTTTACCTGACGATGCCCAAGAAAATTTACGTTGTCTATTTACGTGGCAGAAAAATAACAGAAACCTTATTTACTACCTCAGCATTCAGTCATACACACAAATTAACGTTTTTTTTAACATGATTTGAAAATTATGTGCAGAAGAAAATAAAATTTAAATTTGATATTATTTTTAATAAACGCTCCTTACATTAACAGTTTCCTTGTTAAAATTGTTAAGCGATCTAAGCTTAGATGGGAGAAAGGGAATAAATTAGACCCTCAGCAAGCAAAAACACATCGAATAAAATTAAAATAATGAAGGAAATAAAGAAGTTGTAATCATGTTTTACAGAAGTAAATTTGAAAATAAGTTAGTGACACGTTCTACTATTTGTTAATACATTTTTCCAACTTCTTTGCAAGGAAAAGTGTCGATAAAAACAAATTTCTGGAGTTCGTGGACGCCTGAACAATGAACACTTATTACGCTGACGGAAATTACAACTACAATCTGCATACTGCTTTTGATATTATCAACAGAGCTCGCGGGGGTTTTGTAAAATAAATAAATGCAGCCGTGTGCATAATTGGAATAGCGATATCCTCTTTTAATATAAAAATTTCTCACGCACTAATTAGTCATAGCGTTTTCAATTTAACTACCTTTTATAATAATCACATTGTTATGAAAATGTTTGTTTTATGATTATAAATTAAGTCCCTCTAGCGGTACTTTTGAATGTTTGTTTTAAATTTTCGCACACGAAAAATTCTCTTCTCCCCCATTAATGTAATTAAATACATCACAGTTTTGCCCAGAGCACCTATAGTACAGTAAACTTTTAATTAAAGTGTTAGTTCTGCACTAATTTATGTGCTACACTAAATATTTTTACATTATTTAATTCGTACTTAATGGGTGAAGATTCAGAGAAAATACATGAAAACTTTTCCTTACTTTAATTTATGGTATTTGTATTTTTCGTTCAAAATCTTACGTATATCATTGCGATGGCGACAATTTACAAGCTGAGATTTAATTAAATGAACACTAAATAGATGCCGGTAATCCATTTGCGTATAGCGGATGCCAATTCTGAAGTCAGACATTTGTAAATTGAAGTATTTTCTATGGATTGTTGAGGAGTTAATTCATGGGCGAATAAGTGTAGGTAAAATAATAAGATATTTCATAAAATGACTACATTTTAATGATAAAACAAACATATGACTCCTTAGAAAACATAACTCCACATACACGCACACATATATATATACATGCATAGTTAAGAAACATTAAGTAATCTTTATAATGTCTACCCTTGATCAACGTTTAGGTAACAGCTTATATTTAAGTGCGGGAAAAATAAGTGTAACTGCAAATTCCTGGAACACTACTATGTGGAGAAAAAATGACGGTACACATTTTCTTAAACTGTAGTATTTATTACATAATACTAGTTAAAACGCATATATAAAATGAATGAAGAGTAACAGTTTGTGTTATTAAAGCAATGGAGAAGGAATGTGTTTAGTTATCACAAATAATTACAAATATAAAAAATATAAAATGTGATTTATACAAACTGCAAGAAACAAGTCATGATAATTAACCCGTATTTTTAGATTAAATAAATATTCCCACATATGTACATATGTTCGTTACAGGGAACGGAAAAAGATAAAAATTTATCGTGACTACTTTTTTTTTGCTGGCAAGAGAGAAAATATCCTTGAAGTCTGCCTTCGGCTCTCAAGACCTTGAAGTTAAGAGCCACCCAAAGCTCTTCACTCTTCTCTTCAAGTCTACCTCAGATAATTTATTAATATACTCCTGTTAGAGCGCAAGTTTTTATGGGGAGAATTCGGCGGCACGAACGTCCGCACATCTGCAAGAGCAATTCTTATTCATGATAAACGATGTATACAGCGGCAACTTACAGGCACCTGTCATTTGCATTTGCTTTTAATTATTCCAACTTGATTTGGTCTTGGTCGACAAGCGAACTCGAGAACTTAATACGAATAAGCCGTACCCCAGCAGCAAAATTTGTTCCGTCCAACGTTGCCCCAACGTTTGGCTGTATCCTTGGGCTAACGTCGATATATTACGTTGGCCCAACCCCGAAATGTCGCGTGGGCCTACGTTGGCTCAACGCTACTTTGGTATTGGTTGCCACTGAAGTACAACACTGTCCCAACATAATGTTTTGGTTGTGTGCACACTATAAAGAATAGTGCGTTTTTCTTTCCGAATGGCTTTCACACATTTACCAACCAAAGATTTATTAACATGTTTCGACGTTGGTGATGTGTTGGCGATATAATGCCAACCATTAAAGAACATTCTGCCAGTGATGGTAATCAGTGGTTTAAATAAATTTCACCAGATAAAAAAATTAATAATTTTGTTAAATGTGTTAATACGCATTACCCTTCACTTCATATTATGGCTCGAATATTTCTGTTGTAGATGTTGGATTTGAATTCGCGCCATCAGGTTATCAGACTTGTGTGTGATCCAGCAGACTAATATAACCACTTTTTATGGGTGAAGCAATTATCACACAACATTTATTAACGTTCATCATACTGTGGTATATTTTGTAATGTATTTCAGTCATATTTTACTACCTTGAAACATAATTTGAAAACCTACCCGTTACAACGGTATATTTACCAACTAATAAATAATAAATAGCAATCAACAAACTGTTTAATTTTAATATAATCTTTGTGCTAGTAAACCTGGACCAATAAGCTAATAAAATTATTAATTTTTATTTATAAAATATAAACAATAATATATATTGGCATAATATCTGCAATGCAATGTTGTCCCACTGTAATAATATTATATGTTGGGATAATATCTGCAATGCAATGTTGTCCCAATGTAACCCAAACTTACAATCACCAAATGTAATGTAGAAAACATTGTCTTAACACATGAAGGTCAATATAGAATATAAAGAAAAATTGCACATTTGGTAAGTCTTCACATGGTGCGAATGTAAATATTTTCTAAATTTAAAACGTTTACTTTCAATTATTGTATTTTTTTTGGTTGCACAATGTTGTCGCAACAAAAATGTATACCCACTCTAGAAGAACATACAAAAAATTAGAGTATGTTTTACAACAAGCAACTAACACATCTCCAACGAAGTCAATTTTCAATAAGACATTGTTTGTGTGTTAACAACCTTTATTTTAAAAATCATACGAAAATATAGTGTTGTTTCATCAAAATATGGCAATATCCTTTGTTGGCATAAATTTGGTTAAATATTTTTGGCCCAAGTGAGTGAGTGAAGAGACTTGGGCGGTTCTAAACATCGAGGTCTAGAGAGCCGATGAGGGTGAAGCGAGGTGAGTATGGAGCAGCGCCGATTCAAACGTCGGTTAAAAAAGGGAGATCTCCGAGAAAGCCCGCCAACCAGTGGCATCGTCTGGCACGATTCCCACATGCAAAAACCGGGAGCGACCCCGCAGGGAATCTAACCCGGTTCACCAAGTTGGGAGGCATGTAGTCTAACCACTACACCATCACGGCTCACCACCCAGCAAGGGTTTACATACCAAATGCCGACAGTATATTTCCTGACAAGTAACCAACGCATCACCAAAGACATGAATGATAAATAAGAAGTGTTTAGTGTGTTTAGGAAATTTATTTTAAACAATAAGCCTATTTAAAATTATAGTGCTATTTTATTAAAAACATGTACATTAACTTTGTTAGCATAACTTTGGTTACACAGTGTTTGTCCAACAAAAATAAACATACCAAATGCCAATAGTATGTTTTTAAACAAGTAGTACAAACGAAATAAATTCTAAATAAGACATGACTTGTGTATTAAAAAAGTAGATTTTAATAAATAATAAAAAAATGTTCTTTGTAAGTATAATAGTTAGCATAATGTTAGTTACACAATGCACGTCCAATATAACGATTAGTACCAATTACTAATCATTGTGTTCCCAACGTTGGCATATTTGAAAGAGAAATATCTAAGGTTATGAAGAAACTTTAAATTCTGTAAAATATAAGAAAGCGACTTTGTTTTCATTCAAAAAGTATGGTCCGTATATCCACATAAAAGGTTGGTTCCCCAACATTGGCCCAACAAAAAAATACACACCTATTACAAACAATATGTTTACCAACTTGTTACCAACGATCAACCAACGATTAAAAATAAAAAAAACGGCACTGGCTATAGTGTATGGCTTTTTCTGATGTAATAACACCATTGTCTGGAGGGTGCTTAGCAATCTCTTAACATTTTCATGATGGCACATTTTTGTTGGTATTTTCCGTTTGGTCTAACGTTGTATTAATGTGTGCGCTCCAACCCAACATGGAATCAAACTTTCCAACTAAATGCCATCGTTGGGCCATCTTAGGTTGCTACTGGGTTATCTACAGTTTCTACCAACATTTTAAGCCCACCAGCCATTTTAACATAATGTGTCATTGGTCTTAAACTTTTGAAGTAATGAACTGGAATTAATTTTTTTTGTTATTTTACTAGTAATATAAAACAGTATCATAAAAAATTAATATTTCTCATTTCTTCATTAAGTTTAATTAAAAATTAATATTAATGAAAAAAAAAATATTCTATTAAAAATTATTTTGCAACAAATACTACTTGCTGTGTATACTTAATGATTTTACACGATATGTATTGCACTACAAATAAATTATGGCCTAGCTGCTAGCAGCAAGCAAGTTAATCATGCACGCTACTTTTATACCTAATTAACAACTGTTTTCAATTGTAGAAAAAACATTTCATAAAGTGTATTTATTACAATTAATAATTTTATACGAAGCAAGTCATTGAAGCCATTCGTGAAGTAGGTAAACAATTAATTAAATACACAATTTAGTACGTCCTGCTTTAGAAACTGGTTCGATGTCTTCCTTGGTATACAAATATTAAGAGCAATAAATACAATTTACCTTGTGTTTTTTCTACAACTGAAAAAATAAATTAGGTAGAAAAGAAGCTTGCATCATAATTTAAAAAAGGCACAGACATGTCCAGCATAAGTTGTCTTTAGAATAACATCATATAATGATATGAAAGATTAAAAAAAGGCGCGTTACCGATGGGAAGACTGGACGCTAACTAAGTGACTTGCCCATAGAGACGACCACAAGTCGTGATGCGCGTGCATGGATCGCCCTTAGTGCTTCAGTGCGTCTGGGCCTCGGACACACAACATACTTACAGCTAGGCGGTCACCTTAGGTACACCACACAAAAAAACTTGTTTGCAACGCTTGAAAATCATTAATTAAGCTGTGGGTGTAAAAGATTTAATGTAGAAGTGTAAATGGTGGCGACGAATATTGTTGAGAGCATCTTGTATGGTATTAAGGACGTATGTAAAAGAAAAATTTGTTATTTAATATTTGTACCGCAATATATTAATCTTTTAAACATTATAATAAGTTAATCGTTAATAGAAAAAATAATTTTTTGGAGATAACAGTTTTTGCATATATAAATATCAAAGTCAAAATTTTACTTTTTTTAAAATGTACAAAGAATGTAAACTAACTTACGTACAGAAATGAGATAAGTATCGCTGAAAGAAATTGCCAACAGCTACATCAAGACGTCTATGAAATCGTAAAAGGAAAAATTTTTGCTGTTTAAAAAATTGTTGAATATAAGACATTCTGGCATATTATTTATTAGTGACTGGCCCTGAATAAAAGCAAGAAGATTGTTTGCAGAGCATACTTTAAAATGAATAAACAAAAGGCCTTTAAGTAATGTAACCCTTCTTAAATTTTCGTCAAAAAGTTGGTTTATTTTATTTGTAAATTACGAAAAAAGAAAAATTTCGAATCTAACATGTTAATTTTTGCAAAAAACGTGCGATCTAAAAACATTTATCTGAGGAAAAAGTAGCCAAAGATAATGTCTACAATTTAAACAGCACTTGGTACAAATCGATTTTATTTGTAGCCAAAGCCCTTAAAGGTAGCATCGCGCATCCGAGTCGGCTCAGAACTCAGTTCAAAGAAGCGTGAGAGTTGTGTGTAAATATGTCGCGCAATCGAGTGTAAGGAGTCATGTCTTCGGCACTTCTGGAGACGTGTGTACGAGTCACTAGACAACCCGAGTGCCAGTCAAGTCTAGCATGCGGTATGGAGAGTACGTGCGAGCAGAAAGTCGGCTAGCTGTGTCATTGTGCAGCGAGGGGTCCAGGAGGAGGAAACTCTAATAGGCAGAACTTTCGCGCGATCGAGGGTAAGTAGTCATGTCTTCAGCACTTCAGGAGACGTGTGTACGAGTCACTAGACAACCCGAGTGCCAGTCAAGTCTAGCATGCGGTATGGAGAGTACGTGCGAGCAGAAAGTCGGCTAGCTGTGTCATTGTGCAGCGAGGGGTCCAGGAGGAGGAAACTCTAATAGGCAGAACTTTCGCGCGATCGAGGGTAAGTTGTCATGTCTTCAGCACTTCTGGAGACGTGTGTACCAGTCACTAGACAACCCGAGTGCCAGTAAAGTCTAGCATGCGGTATGGAGAGTATGTGCGAGCAGAAAGCCGGCTAGCTGTGTCATTGTGCAGCGAGGGGTCCAGGAGGAGGAATCTCTAATAGGCAGAACTTTCGCGCGATCGAGGGTAAGTTGTCATGTCTTCAGCACTTCTGGAGACGTGTGTACCAGTCACTAGACAACCCGAGTGCCAGTCAAGTCTAGCATGCGGTATGGAGAGTATGTGCGAGCAGAAAGCCAGCTAGCTGTGTCATTGTGCAGCCAGGGGCCAGGAGGAGGAAACTCTAATAGGCAGAACTTTCGCGCGATCGAGGGTAAGTTGTCATGTCTTCAGCACTTCTGGAGACGTGTGTACCAGTCACTAGACAACCCGAGTGCCAGTCAAGTCTAGCATGCGGTATGGAGAGTATGTGCGAGCAGAAAGTCGGCTAGCTGTGTCATTGTGCAGCGAGGGGTCCAGGAGGAAGAATCTCTAATAGGCAGAGCTTTCGTGCGATCGAGTGTAAGTAGTCATGTCTTCAGCACTTCTGGAGACGTGTGTACGAGTCACTTAACAACCCGAGTGCCAGTCAAGTCTAGCATGCGGTATGGAGAGTATGTGCGAGTAGAAAGTATGCTGACTGTGTCATTGTGTAGCGTGGAGCCCAGGGGGAGGAAACACTAATTATTCAATTTGTAATATAGAAAGAAAATTTTAAAAAAAAAGTAGCTATCCATTATGTACGCTACCAAACAGTTTTAGATCGAATTGTCTCATTTGTAACACAAGTAGAGGCAGTCGATACCTGTTTTAGCGGGCAGTTGCGTCCCCATTAGATAGGTAGTGCTAGTGCCATAGTTTGAGTTGAATAAATTGCACTTTTTGCTCTATATCCCTATCTACCATAGAGTAAAGATGACGTAGACGGCTTATTCGTCTTCTGCGCATGTACCCAACTTTTATCTTGCCCAAAGGAACACAACTGTCAAAGTCACATTGTCAACAATGATGAATTTGTTTGTTTGTATCTTAATTTTAAGTGACAATCACTTTTATATGAATAAAATTCTTTTAAAAATTTGAATAAAATCAAACTGCATTAAAAATTGATAAGCGGATGTATACATACATCTCAAACCATTTATATACGAATCAGTTATCTATCCTAAATAATAATAATGGCGTGTGGGGAGTGCACCCACGGCAAGGCGACACCGTCCGAGTGACGGTCTTTCCAGCTGGGACAAGTAGGTGACCGTCATCCCCGGGCATGACAGAAATGAAACCCTAGAATGGAGCGGCGCTGGAATACAAGGGCGAAAAAACGGGAGTACCCGGAGAAAGCCCGCCGGCAAGCGGCATCGTCCAGCACAATTCCCACATGCGAAAATCCGGGAGTGAACCCGCCGGGGATCGAGCCCGGATCGCCGTGGTGGGGTGCGAGCGCCCTGGACACTACGCCACCGCTGCCCTACATCTATCCTAAAATACCAACCATGCCGTTTTTGCTAGACGTGTTGGCAGAAAAGCAGTTCAATGTTGGGACACGGAGATTGGTTGTGCGCAGCCAGCGAGATCGGTCTTCCTCATCTTTCGTCTATGCTTTCTACTGCAATGTGGAGCCAGCGGACGGCGACAGCACCACTGCTTTGGTTGCTTCCAGGTGAACACTGCGAACTGTGACCAGCCGATAAAACAGTCAGAGAGAAGGAATAAATACACAGACAGTTATTGATTTCCGTGAATATTACTGGAGTGCAGGAACAGAGTTAACTCTCTCTGCTTGTGACTAGGGGAATTATTTTGTTGTATAATCTTTGCCGCATATTATTTTATAAGTTGTAAAGAATGGTTCAGTAATAAGTGTAAACGTGAATAAGATCATTTTAATCATATAAAAGAAACACCCTCCAATAATCGTAACCTGACTTCCCTCAGAGCTTAAAATAATATCAGCGAATAATTGCGTCACTAATAAAATATGGGTGCCACGGTGGCTGATCGGGTAGCCGGCTCGCCTCCCAGCAAGGGGAACCGGGTTTTATTCCCGGCCGGGTCACTCCCGGATTTTCGCATGTGGGAATCGTGCCGGACGATGCCGCTGGTCAGCGGGTTATCTCGGTGATCTCCCGTTTTCCCGCCGCTGCATTCTGGCACTACTACATGCTCACTTCGCTTCACCCCTCATCGGCTCACAAGACTACAATGTTGAGAGCCACCCACATCTCTCCGATCCACTTCACTGAACATATTTTGATATACCGAGCGTTTCTGGTAATGGTGTTGTCAGCAAGTATGTTTTGGCTTCGAGAGTGATTATTCATCGAACATATTAATATATAAAAACTTTTTAGTCCCCGAAAATGTTTGGTCCACTGATCATCTTGACAGGCTGTTCATAGTTAAATGAGCACTTCTGAAAGCCACCTGCAAAAAACGGCACTGTCCCTACCTGCATATATTTTTACCGGCCACAATGAAGGGTGTGCGGCCAGTAAAGTTAATAATGACCAAATGAGATTAGTTCCATGTTATAACGCTAAGGTTAAAGTACAGCGTAAATATTTGTAATCGCAGAAATTATTCTTTGTGCTTCCAGTTTTAAATACATATAAGTGTAAGAAGTAGCAAAATGGCAAAATTTAAAGTTTTGAAATTATTCCATAGTTTCACTTGACCGACGCAAGAACAAAGTGATCAGGTCCAAGGCAATGTTAATTTTACATTTGGTGGAAGAATACAAAATTTTGACAAAAGTAGGTTTTAAGTAGGGCTTTCAAAATTGCTTAGTTGATCTCGAACAGCCTCTAGTCACCAGGCTTGTATGTCATTACCGTGTATATTTGTTCACCAGTGGCGTTGGAACATTTGTAATTTAGGGAGGGTAAACCGGTTGTCACCCATGTCAAATTACAGACGGCTGCTGTAAATTCACGGGGAAAGTGTATTCGGGAATATTTGATGAATCATGCACCAACACTCCACTTAATGTAACCTAGCTATATTTGGAAAAAATGTGAACATAAACATTTTATGCAAACATGCTTCCACCACAGTCTATTGATCTCACACTACCACTTTTGTGAGTCTGTGACTTATGTGCTTCGTTGAGTGAAATAAAGATTAAAATGTATTTCTAACTATCCTGATGTTATGTAGAAAAAATTTATGTTAGTTTTGCGGATTTCGTTTAGTTCTTTTTCGTAAAAATTTGTCATTATTTTCAAGTTAACAACAACACAATTTATTTAGTCTCCAGTTACTAAAGGAAAATAGGTTACGAGGTTCTTCTGGAGAAGCAGGCCAGTAGAAGAGGCGTGGATAGATGAGGACGGCCTTGTACATGTACAAATAGGATTTACCCATTTTTGCGGTAATATTACAGGATAAGAATATTTCTTCCGCAAAAGGTCGTGACATTTAGCTGGAATTAATGTTGTTGTTGCTGCACAGTTTATTAAAGCACAAAAGTGCATGATACTTAAAAATTCTTGGTGTAAGAAATGCTATGTTCTACACCACCAACAAAATTTAGGGTTAAAAGGGAGGATTACAACGTTTCCATTTGCTCCTGTTGTTCAATGTGCGTTTACGCATCGAACATGTTTGATCACCTGTCATGTTTTACGACTAGGAAGGAGTGCTTCGTATAAAAATATTTGGTCACCAAAACATTTGGTGAAGCAGTAGCGTTTCGAAGGTTCTGGGTGGATAGAAATAGTTCCTCCGAGGACAAGGGCTAGGGAATACTGCATAGATTCACCGCCGCCATCCTGGATTCCGCCATATTGGATGACGTCAGAGCAGCTATCTTGGATTCTGCCGTATTGTATCCTTGACCTCGACCTGGTTTTCGCCCGCCATCTGGTTTTCGCCCACCATTTTGTTTCCATCTACCATATTGTTTCCGGCCACTATATTTTTTACGGGCCACCATTTTGATTTCGCCTACCATCATGTTTCTTAGTTACTCACCTTCGCATTTGTAGCAAGCGCCCCACATGCTGTAGTTATCTCATCGTCCGCTAGAGTGCACCAACGTTCCCTGTAATGTTGTTTATTGCTACTAGAGATTACCACTGTCGTCCACCATCTTTTTTACACTTGTACTTCGTTCAAATTTCGTCTGCTAGAGGCGCTGGTGACGATCTCGCTCGGCCGCCATGTTGGTTCTAGTGTTAGCTGCTAGGGGTGCTGCTTTTTTTATTTCAATTTCGTAGAGATCAAAATAGCATCTCGAGGATGGCGAAATCGAACTGCCGAACCTTGGGTCGGCGTGTAGACGCCTTAGAAAACTCGGCCATTGGGACGTGCTGGGACAAGGGTTTGAATGAAGTATATGTAATATCACATGTATGGGGAAAAAATTATATTAAAATAATGTAGGTTTTCGTTGTCATGATTACTCCAGAATCAGAATGTGTAATAATAATATTTTTAGTTACTTTTCTTAAAATAAATTTCTTATTAAAATATAAATGATGTAATTAAAAATTAAAATATATATTTTTGAGGAATTAATTAATTGTTCGCTTTATTTATTGCATTTTTATTAGGTTTTTTCATATTATTTTTTATTAAATAAATTTCTTTATTGTGCTATAATCCATCCTCCATCCTCCACAATATCCCCGCCACCCCATCGTGACCCTCCTGGACCTCTCTCTGCCGAGCGCCTCCTATCACCCAACATCCCCACCCTCTAATTCTTCACCTCACACCCCTCTTTACCACCCCCTACTTCCCAACCCATACCCATTTTCCCACTGGCTAGTTTGTCACACTTGATCAGGCACCTTCGCCTACCACCTCCATTGCACTCATATGCCAGTTTATGAAAGGCCTCGGGACCCAGTATCCTTTCTGTGCTCACTTCGTCACATGCTCGTCTTAAAGTATACAGTTTATTTCTCGTCTGGAATTTTCTCATCGCCATGCAGCAGATGATTACGTGCTGTCCCAGTGAGCAGAAAATAATTTCGGCGATCGTCGCGTACGGGAGGCTATGGTCACTTGCGGCTCTTGATCCAGATAACGAACTGGCCTTTCTACCGAAAGAGTTCCTGCTCACCTATGCACACCATGAATTTCTGTATGTATACAAGAGACTTCCAACCTACCCGCAGCAAGACGAAGATATTCGCGACTGCCTGCCCTGCAAGGAAAGCTTCAAGGCCTTACCACTTTCATTCCGCACACTCCTCATTCCCGCAACTGGTGCGAGGTACGTGGTCGCAAAGCAGCATCAACCATCACCAGCATCACCTCCTTCATCAATGAAGGGTCAGCACAGTGAAAAACATGAACGGCTCTTTATACCAAGCGACTGCCGACCTCATGCACCTGATCACATCAGGTCTCCGACCAAGCACCAACTTCACCTCGATGACATGGGACGAATGGCTTCCAGCACATGAGGGCTCCGCGCAGACCACTACCGCCATCAGCAGCGGGTGGTTGATGCCCACTACAGCTACTCCCATCACACCACCACAATCTTCGATGCACAAGGTGATGTACACCAATTCCTTCTAACCAGGTATGGTGAATTGTTATCCCAACGCCATCCCCGGGTTCTGGCGAGTGGAGTACTGGCTAGGTGACCCATGGTATGAGGATGCTGTGAAAAACATAGAAGTGTTTGATGGTGTGAACCATTCACACCTCTACTGGTGCCAGCATACAACCCGAGCATCATGAATGCCGAATGCAAGTCAAAAGTGTATTTTATGGACAGAATGCATTGCGATGGTGAAACCTGCGCATTGTACAACATGAGGTCAGACGTAACCCTACTATGCAGCACCAACGAACCGTTGGCGCTGAACAGGGGTGAAACAATCACCATTAAAGAAGGCATTCAGCGTAGGGACTACGAAATGTGGGAGGGGGCAGGCAACAGTACTTCGCTTTAGTGAAGAATGCGATGGCGAGACGCATAGACTCCTACCGGACGAAGAAGCTGACACTGTTCCATTCGCCGAGCGGACTACGGCATGTCACAGTCTGCCGTACGAGGTAAATACAAGCTCATCGGATGAGGACTGGAAAGGGCAGTCGATAATAACAAACAATATAAGGAAACAGTGTTTAGAACAGAGCAAAATAGTGGAAATAAATTTATAGTGGCAAATTCTATTTTTAGGCACATTATGTGTGTTGGCGTGTGTAAACAAAAGAAGCAGTAAATTTTTGATAANCAGTAAATTTTTCATAAAAAAATTCTTAGTGTCTTAAAAATTATCTTGCTTATGTATGTATGAATAATGCAAATATATGTCGCAACATAAATGCAGTATAAAAGTACATCCAACATATTTTGCTTAAAATTTATGTGAAAACACGATAAAAGAGTTTGATGAATAAAATATGTGAATAGTTTTAAAACAATTTTACATCTTATTTTATTGTTTGTCGTGTACCCTTTCAATTCAGAAAAAAGGTAATGTATAGTGTAGTGGTGAAAAATCATAGTTAACATTTTGTTTTTCAAAACAGAGATAAGATACTAATACAATAAGGAAATAAAAATGGAAAATTTTCTTTCTGAATAAAATATATATACCATTTAGGTTACTTAAGTTGAATTTGCGAGCATGCATGGAAGGCAAAGTAGCTGACCTTGACAAAGTTAAAAAAATCTGTGCTTGCNTGTATACCATTTAGGTTACTTAAGTTGAATTTGCGAGCATGCATGGAAGGCAAAGTAGCTGACCTTGACAAAGTTAAAAAAATCTGTGCTTGCATGGCAAGAGCAGTGTTAGCATTTTCAAAGGAAACTACACATGTGCATCTGTACATGCTTCCATGTCATACATGGTGTCAGATAGTATAAGTCAACATGGATGGGAAGAGCTGTGTTGGCATTTTCACAGGCTTTCACCTGNTGTTTTTCAAAACAGAGATAAGATACTAATACAATAAGGAAATAAAAATGGAAAATTTTCTTTCTGAATAAAATATATATACCATTTAGGTTACTTAAGTTGAATTTGCGAGCATGCATGGAAGGCAAAGTAGCTGACCTTGACAAAGTTAAAAAAATCTGTGCTTGCATGGCAAGAGCAGTGTTAGCATTTTCAAAGGGAACTACACATGTGCATCTGTACATGCTTCCATGCCATACATGGTGTCAGATAGTATAAGTCAACATGGATGGGAAGAGCTGTGTTGGCATTTTCACAGGCTTTCACCTGNTCATACATGGTGTCAGATAGTATAAGTCAACATGGATGGGAAGAGCTGTGTTGGCATTTTCACAGGCTTTCACCTGCTTGGTTTCAGGTAACAGGAGTTAACATAATATGTAAAATAAAATGAGTTAGCAGTCATCATGAGCAAGCACTGGCCCATCCAGAGATGGGGCGTAGTGGGGGAGGATATGGGAGAGGGGGAAGCTGATATAAAAGTGGAGGAGAAGGCTCGTAGTGTTAGTTATGGTCTTATTTTCATCATATCATTTCTGCACAGTTCTGGCCTGAATACGTAGCCATTTACACCGAAATAACCATGGGCTACCACAGAGTTCACTTCCGGATACCTGGTATGCCAGAGCGAATAGAAAGATGCGATGGACTGGATCACTGGGTTGCATGCAATGTGGTAGACCTTTTCTCTGTGGAACCAATGATTTGTGAATCGAGCCCCAGCATGCAGTGTTAGAAGCCTGGCCGCTACGCCAGCACAGCCTCCAAGGTATCAGAGACCTCAGACATCCAGAGACTCCATCACCTAGAAAAAAAAATGATTTTGACATACTGATTAGTTTTTTATGTAAACTTACCAGACGAAGTATGCTGAATGACTCGATGAGATATGCCAACAGAATGCATAAACGGCAGATCGACGTAGGTTACCTGCAAAATCACACATAATATTATATTCGATAAAAGCAGCTCGTGTTTAATACGAAAAACATTTCGTGGGCGATGACAGGTGGTAAGGTGGTGATTAAACGAAAATGGTATGATAAAAGGGAGACATACCAGAAAACCCGCTGGGGCAACGTCCATCACGAGACAAAAAATTCCGGGAGCGATCCCGCTCGGAATCGAACCCTCGTGTGGCGGCGTGCTACACAGCTGTTAACCACGGTGTTTACAAAAAACATTTTCGACCCCTAATGGCTGCAGCGAGACTGTTCTAATTTATCTTTGAAAAATATTGTTATACATGTTGGAACGGGTGCAGTACCACGAGCTTTGCCATTTGTGTTTGTGTGTGAATAACCTTTATTAGGCATGTTTTTTTCCTTCCACATATGTGCATTATGTGAATTATAACCTTTACTTTCCTGCATAGGCCAAAAGGTTTATAAAGACACGAAAGAACAAATACATTTTAATATGTCATGCGTGGCATTGTCGTCGGCAAGCTCAGATGGCGTGGTAGCCGCACGGCCTTGGGCTGAACATGTCCGCAGCTGACAAATGCAGACCCCACCCCATGTCCCCTCCTCAAGCCAGCTCGTGCAGGCCGCGACACCAGTAGTGACGCACGAGGACTGTTCGTACNCCCACCCCATGTCCCCTCCTCAAGCCAGCTCGTGCAGGCCGCGACACCAGTAGTGACGCACGAGGACTGTTCGTACGAACTACGCTAAGGCTTGTCTACAACCAGCACGGAATTCAATACCTGTAGCTCGCGTTTGTTAGTAATGTGGCGGGAGTGCCATGGAAATTATGAATCCCACCTATAACATATTTTTTTTCTCTTTCCTGCCATCGCCTTTATTGTCTTATGAGATAGATGATTCCGAAACAGCAGCATTATTCCGCAATAGGAAATACAAGCGAAACACGTTCAGCATGTTGAGCACGTTCACTTCACTTTCACGACGCAGCTTGTTGTAAACAGCGGATTTTTTCTAAAGTTGTGTTTAATGTCAGTATTATGACATNGGATTTTTTCTTAAGTTGTGTTTAATGTCAGTATTATGACATTTTTGATAGTAGACGACCCTTAAGGACGGTTGGTAATCTATCACATATGCAGTTCGATTATGGAAATTTCAGCTTTAATCGAGATTTATTACATATTATGGTTGGCTAATTTTAGTTTTCAGAGAAAAGTAAATTCCTATCGCTCATTAGTAAGTGTCTTCTGTTTCCTTCGGCATGTAAATAAACCAAGTTCAATTTTTTTTTTTAAACATGCCATTTTTTAATACTTGTGAATGTTGCAGAATGGAACGAGCCTTTAAGCCAATCAAGGCCGAGCCGGATCACGGGGACGCCTCCGTGCAGTGGATGGCTGTTATCATTACATGCACTCAGCACTGTGCCCCCTTAGTCTAAGCAGCAAGCAGCGTACTACACTCGCCTTGCTTTCGAGATAAGCAATGCAGACTGCAGTCGGCACTGATGTCCGTTACCCTCTGCACGCATTATTAAAAAAACCAGCAGGTGCTTACTCTCTGTACGAAAGAGATATGGCCGTGCGTAGATCTGGAGATCGCGGACGGCAGTTAGCGGAAGTTGCGTCGCTGGCAGCAGGAAGCAGAAAGATGGGGAACCGCGGACGCATGGTCTTAAATACTGTTCGGTCTTCACCTTCCCCCGCGTCCAGTAATTTTCGTGCGGTGACGCAAATCTCACCCGTGCGATCAACGTCATTGATGCCCCTTTTCCCCACGGTGCCCTACGGACGTCGCCTGCCGAACGTGGCTTTTACGACAGGTGCATCTGTCTGGAGCACCTGTCGATGCGTGCGTCGTTACAAAGCAAGACGGCTTCATTCATTAGAATGAATTTTTTTGGTTTTCGTACAACATTAAGAACAAATTTAATTAAGTAAATATTAAATAAATATCGATTGAATTGATTATTAAAAATAAATATATTAAATGTTGAATATTTTTACAAGGTCCTACCTGGAATGCACTATCTGATTAACAGTGAAAAGTGTTATTGCAGGGGGTTGTGGCCTACCATACGTTTGATTTCGTTAAAAAATATTTAGATTCGAAGAATATAAAGTTTTTATACGCCTTCTCGTATATTGAAAATTACATCTTTAAAATCGTAAAAAAATATAAACACTGGTTATTCGCGTACTCTAGTAGGGGTCGTGTGAGTGGGGTTTCTTTACAAATGAAAGTTAAATTTCAAGAAAATCAAAAAAATCCGAGGTAGTGAGATGCATTTACTTAAGTTTTTTACAAATTTTTTAGAATATTTTGGGTAACAGGTTTTTGTGAGGGGGGATAAATAGGTCCCAAAGTGGCAGGCCGGATTTATTTCATTTTTATTCAAATATTCGTTATTAGAATATTTTTTATTAAAATCAATTCTAGGATACAGGTCGCTGGCTGTGCTTTGGGTGTTTGCCGAAGGAGGGGGTAGGGGGGTAAGGAAATGAACGAGGCCGCCGGCCGCGCATGTGACGTCATCCAAGATGGCAGATGGTGCCACAGCCCCCAGCGCTTGCCCACGGAGACCCATACGCCTTCTACTTATATATATTTTAATATATTTGTAGGTATATATTACCTTATTAAGAAAAATACATAGACTTATAAAGAATATATAAATTACTTTGTATATTATCATTATAGATAATCTTACAATGGTAATACAAAATAAATTATATTTAAAAAATTAAGTTACCTTTAATGCATAAATCTTGTAACACGGAAACATATAAGACATCACAGTGGATGAGAAGCGAGTAGGTATTACTACAAGCGTTTTAAGCCCCCCACTGATGATGGTGAAAGACACTTGCAGGCGTGAAGCAAGCTTGTCGCAGAAGCGAGCGCCTGTATACATAATGTTCGCACAAGGATTACATATTTCAAGCTCGTGTTGACTTCTTTCTCGAGAAGCTGTAGGCCCTGCCTAGCTGTACACATAGTGCATATGCCCGTCACAGTCCTCGCTGAAATACACTGGCGAACCATCTTTCGGTAAGAGTTTGTGTGTTAACTGCAGATACATGACCTCCTCTACCCCACCTTACTCGCCACTCGCACGTTCTTGTAAGTGCGCAAGGGAGTTCCCCTGTCAAGGGGTCATCATAGCATGACGAGAACACAAATCTTGGTAACAGTAATTTGCTTGTGTACCAGTTTTCATTTAAACGTATCAGGTAGGTAGTGCTTAAAATCTCGTTGACAGGAAGGTTAGAGCAAGTTCTCAGAAAAACAGGAATTGGCCGTGGATGGAACCATCCCAGTATCAGCCTGGAGTGATTTCGGGAAACTACGGTAAAACCGAAATCAGGATGGTCGGACCGGGACTCGAACTCAGATCCTCCCGATAGTGAGTCCGAAAGTTAACCATTGCGCCACCTCGCTCGGTGACGTATTATGAATAAAATGGCTAAATAAAAGACATCCTAAATCAGAGCTGCACAAGCTTAGCAAAGACACGAATACGGAACCATGACCACGGTTAATAAACACACATGTTGTGTTCCTTGCTTAGTTTATTTTTACATACAGCCCTTCTTTAATGCTTCCATAGCTACACGTAAAAAATAACACTTTCACTGACCTGGCGATTACAACTCACATATGCAAACCATAATAAACAGTACGGTAATAGTGTATGAGAGGGTTTGTGTATAAGCACTTAAAAAAAAAAATATTACATTTCGATTAATTAATTATTTGTGCCAACCCCCTGAAGTTGGTAAATTTTATTTGCTATTAAGTATTGTACGTATACCGGTGGTTTTGTGTAAGTTTTTCTTAATTTTCAAGATATTTTTAAGCGTTTCTCAAAACACAATTTACGAAGATGTCATTATAGTGATCCTGCGACTATATTTTAAGGTAACTTTCATGTTGTTTCATTCAGTTGGATATCATGTCTAGAGCTGTTTCTGCAAGAATCTTAACTTACCCCCTAAATTTATTCGGAAGTTCGGTTCTTTTTTTCATACACATGCATGTGTTATCGCAGTCCCAGTATTTAAAATGGGCCTTGACGCCACATTTTTTTCACATTATTGCGATATCGAACCATGGCGTACATCCAATGAAATTATCGCTTGTGTAGATCAAAAGTGTTCGTCTCCAAGACCAAGTAACCATAGTGCATTCAAGACGGAGCCGTGTGCTCATTTCCGGGTAAAACACGCAGGAGTAACAACGGAACAGATTCTCTTCTGTTTGCTTTGTGCAAACACGTATTCAATGCTTACGTACATGTAATTAAATATTTGACACGACCTACAAATTTCCCGTCTACGCCGTCGCCGATGTGTATATTCCTGGAACACTGTTTTCCTAGTCTTACATTAAAAAATAACAAAGCTTAGAACTCTTCTTTTTTTTTTTTTTTGCAGTTGTGGGGAGCTTAGCTGCTATGGCAGTCAAAAGAAAAAGGCAACACTCATTAAAACACTGCTAATTTTATGTACTTAAAAAAACAAGAGTTCATAATTAAAATCGACAACAGATCTTAAATATAACGAACTTGAGTCCTCGCCTAAAAACTTCGTTCACTTTATATACATGATTATTAATATTTTAATATTTAATTCTACCTAATGTTGTGTGTGACCAAAATAAATTTTCAAAAAACATATGCTTTTTTATTAAGTTCCTAATGAGAAAAAATGTTATCTATCTGAATAAACAACCATATATTCTGGGGTCGCTCCCAGATTTCTGTGCCGGACGATGACGCTGGTTATCAGGTTTTCTTGGGGATCTCCCGTTTCTCACGCCTTTGTGATCCGGCGCTGCTCCATACTCACCTCGCTTCGCCCTCATCGGCTTTCAAAATCTCGATGGTAAGAGCCGTTCAAATCTCTTCAATCACTCTTCATACCTATATCCAATATATTATTTTCTAACATTTTTGGAAAATTATTAAATCTAAGTTTTAATGGTTTTGCTAACCTTTTACACTCAAGAGCCAAAAAAAATGGTACACCTGCCTAATATTGTGCAGGGCTCCCCGAGTACGCAGAAGTGCCGCAAGACGACGTGGCATGGACTCAACTAATGTCTGAAGGTATTCAGGAGGCAATTCACACCATGAATCCTGCAGGGTAGTCCACAAATCCAATCTGCGCCAATTTGAGAAAGGGTTGCATGTCTGTCACGTTTAATGAGTCTCGTCAGTCATCGTTTGTCCCGTTCTTTCACGATCTTTTTCCGTCCGCAGCGATGTCGAAGATGTGATGTTTTACCGGATTCCCGATATTCACGGTACACTCGTGAAAAAATCGTACGCGATCATCCAAATGTTATCGCTACCTCGGAGATGCTATGTCCCATCTCTCGTGCTCCGACTATAACACAACGTTCAAACTCACTTAAATCTTGATAACCTGTCATTGTAGCAGCAGTAACCGATCTAGCTGCCAACTGCATCGCGTTAGTCTGATTGGTTCCATACCTCTCTTATTTGCATAAGCACTCCTATATCAGGTTTTTTTTTGGCTCTGCAGTGTAAATACACCTAATTTTATGGTTTCAGGTGTTGAAAATAAATTAATTAATGATGCATACTTTACTCAAGTCGAAACATCACTTGTTTCGTTTTCTTTCTAGGTTATATGTTCGGCTTCAGTAATATGAATAAATTATGACCTAGATAAGAAAGTCTGTTTGCGAATCATTTACCCACCGGTTATAACATGGATCATTACAGACTAAAATTTGCCTAAACGTGCGTAATGTACACAATTGCGTTCACTGTGTCTAAATGTATTAAGCATTGCATAAATACTGAAGGCTTCTGTGATATTTCTTTAAATATCTAACAAGATAATGAATCGTTAATTAAAATATAATTTGCATCCTCCGGCCTAGAAGAAAACTCAAGTTTTTGCTAGCACAGAGAAATAAAGATAGTTTAGAATTGAAAAAAAAAAATGGTGTTATAAACAAGAAACAATACGAAATGAGATTCATTGTTGGCGCGATAAAAAGGTCTGAGCCGTTCGCGCGAAATGATAAAACGTAATTTATTATATTTAATTTATCTGACAGCATTGTGGATACGTCAAATTTTGAACTAAATTTACAACGCGGGAAATTTTTGAGCCAAACTTTACTCGTGAACAACGCATAATTTTGTTTATCATTTAACACGTATCTTGCGCAGTGGCGGTTTTAAAGGCAGTGAGGAAGGGGTGGCCCACTTCCACTCCAACGCTGGAGGAAAACTAGTTTTTTACACAATATTTCCTGGGATTAAAATGTTTATAGTAAAAGTATTTCACAATCACAAATAAATATTTCGAAGCTAATCACGATGTGCATTTATGTACGCGCACACAAACACATATATAATATAAACACAGAAGCACTCACTTAGAGCCATTGAAAATTTCATCACGCTGCCATTCTGTCCGCTAAGAATTTTGAATGAAAAAACTAAACTTTAACATTTAATGGTGACGATATAATCAGGCAAGTCACAAAAATGCATGTACACGTGAGTCTGCACGTATAATTCTACAACAGTTGTAACACCAGAAGTGCAACAGAATTGCTGCATTCCTCCTCTCGACTGAGGTAGTCACTATTCACTTAAGGATGGGTCTTTATCACCATGATACATTTTTTAATAGTTTGTTTCAGCTTTAAATAATTTTTTTAGGAAAAGTCTCTTGATTCACAGCGTGCAGTGCAGGAATAACACCTCAATTATTCATGTACGTATAACTAATTCACAATTAGAATAATTTAAATATTACTTTCCTGAAGAAAACTCATTATCGTGCAAAAGGAGGGAATGGGGTCGGTTAAAAAATATTGACTTGTTGAAGAATTCGATTGACTTATGATTTCTTTTGTGATAAACATCCCGATGTTTCTCTGAAATATGAGAGAGTTCGAAAGTTGTATCAAATTAATATTTTTAAAATGTTCTTATTTAAATTTAGGTAAGATTAGATTTCTTTGAAAAACACCTCCCTCCACAGCCCCGATGGTCGTGTGGTTCGATGACAGATGTGTAACACATCTTTCAACTGTCTCTTATATTGGGTATGTTTATAACAGCCTCATAAGACACGATCTGGGTTTTAATAGATTCAAGGAAACGAGGGTAATTATTATCCTCACGAAGTAAGTGAACGAACGAGAAAACTACGAGAAGTTAGAAACAACCATTTGGTGTAAGGCTGCGTTGCATGGTTTTCAGTATGATACAGGATTTAAATATAAATATAAAAAATCGTTTTGGCATAGCAACAATCAAATGCACGAATGACTGCAGAGCTCTGTGGTGGTTTAAAAAAAAAGGAAAGAGAGTAGCAGTCATGAAGTTCATTGTCTTTACTACAGTCTGATTCGAATTTGTCGATATCCAAGTCTCTAACTGATAAAAGGATCAGGAAAAGAGCTGTAATAATATTCAAAGCCATTTATATATTTTCTGCATTTTCAAACGAAATTCTGTTCTTATTTCAATACTTTGAAGGACAATTAAGGAAACCCTGCGAGACTTGCTGGATCAAACGCCGTACTGCATTATTAACAGTTTAATTTACAACTGCACAAAGTAGCAGAAGCGCTGAAAATTGTTTTCAAATGGAAAGCATGGGAGTTGATGTAAGGACACTGGTCATAGCACTCAGTGATCCGACATTTTTTGTGACATTTACAATACGTAGTGATGTAAAAGCTGCACAGGCACACTGATTTCAATAGTATGGAAGAGAGTTTAGTGTTTTGAGCGAGAATTGAAATACATAAACTTAAAGCTGTTGAGTTTTTTAATACACTTTTCGCTAAATCAGAAGGAACTGAAAATCATTATTTATTACTCTCATTATCCATCGTACCATCAAACAGCAAACTTTTCAATGCAGAGTACCTCCAATGTATTACTAAACATTAAACTGTAAACGGTTAGACCTCTACTGACAGATATAGCCAATAGTCGTGCCAGAGTTTAGGTATCTACTAGTGTACTTGCAGCCTTGTATACTTCACAGACCCTTGGCGCCATATTTGATGAATTCGGACAGGCAATCAATTTGGCTTTGACCTCAGCTATTATCCAGCCAGTTCATTAAATTGAACATGCGTTTCGGTGAAGAACTTGTTAATTGCCGACATGTTGTAGTGTTAAATCAAGGATTCAATATTATTTTCATATGATTTACATAAAATTTATTCTCGTGCTGATTTTATGATAGTTTAAAATTTTTTATTCCTTGTTTTACATTAGCTTCTGTCGGTTATGAACAGACAAGCCTTATACGAATTTATTGTTTATAATTTTTTTAAGGTGTATATTTTTATAATTATTTACGTTGTTAATAATTCTATGGCTTCGAATTTGCGATGTTGCCCTATTAGTATTTAAATAATATAATCATGTCGAAAATCAATTGTAATCTACAAAATGCATCTCAAAATGGGGGTACATATTGGCCGCAAGACTGCGAGAAGTATATATGTTCGTTTACTTGTATACTTGCAGTTCGGACGGCACTGATGATGTCACTTCCGGGGACAGGTACGCATGAGCATGCACGTACTTCAGGCGGATTTGGAACAGGTATAATATTTCTAATCGCGTTTCTCTAGTGAATTCTTTGATGCAAAATATTTTTAATTGCCTCTTATCGGGCCATTGATATATGATACAACAAAGATATATAATACAACAAAGGAAAACTTGAAAATTTCGCACCTGTGTACTGTATTGTTTTAAAAACTATCTACAAAATCACCTAAAGTAGAGTCTCCATTGTGAAAAGCTAAATATAAAATCTACAAGGTAATAAAGGACGTTTAACAGAGTTCTGTAGTGGAATAAGAGCATACTACATTCGAAGATTGCTGTTTAAAAAGCTGTCTCGCATGTCAGTGAGTATTGTCAGTCCCTAGCACACATGCCCCATATTGCACAGAATTAATATATTATTCCTATCACACTGCGGATAGAATCATCTCAATGGGCTTCCTATAAAGGACGCGTATCGGGATAGTCCGGCTGACAAGGGAAGGCAGTTAGTGGTCTTGCACAAGGAGCTGCAAGTGTGGAATCGTCATTTTTATAGTAATACAGTAGCGATTACTGCCCTTCTTCAGTAGGCACGACTCTTCTAAGAAAAGAGCTTAGAATGATTTGGTTTTTTACTGTAACTCAGAAAACTTGTCAAGGAAATGTGTTTTGAATATCATACAAATCTCACGCTGGTGAAATGTAATTTATTTATAAATTAAAATACTCTTTTTTTTTAACGATATATTTCTATCGAGATAATTGAAATAAACAATGATGCTGTATACATATTTGTTTCGAAACGAACTCTTCCACGTTGACAATTGCTGAAATCATTTCCTCTAGACATATCGAATTATTAAGATAAAAAGCTATGCCACACAATAATAAACAATACTCTTTATCTCAAAAATATATTTACATTAAAAAGTTTGGAACATTTTTAAACTAAAATTTATGATAGCGATCATCATATCATAAGAATTACCACAAACGACGCTTTCTTCCATGAAATGCATAAGGACATTTGTAAAGTGAAGACAGCTGAACATCGTCAGGTTTCCCTAACTGATTTCATTTTACACTCGCTTCGAAGATTTTTGTCCAGGTATGTCTCTGGTAAAAATAAAGTTTGAGAAAGTCTTTTCTTATCTGAAGGACTTTTACTTCTGTCCAACACACTCATCCTTATATACATTATCATAATGTGCATTTTCTACGTATTTTTCTCACAGAAGCCTTTTACATTGAAAAAATTATCTGTTTACAGTTCTTTCAAAGTTAATGAAAACTGAATTTTTGCAGATTTAATAACTGTACGCAGTAAAATAGTTTGTTCGTTTTACAAACAATTATTTAGAAAAAAACAGAAGTGAGCCAAAAAATATCCCTACAGCACTACATTACAAACGCTATTTCTTTACAACGCACTTTTATGAAACATTCAAAATTGTTTCTATGTTTATAATAAACCAGTCTGTGGTACTTGATTGTAGAAATTCAACGTTAGTTTAACCCACTCGACAGTAACATGAAAATTTGCTCTATATTTACTTGCAGTGATACAAATAATAATGTTGGTAACTAGTTTCCGAAGAATATTTTGTAAAAGTATAGTAAAATTTAGCAGTGCAGCTAAAAGTGCAAGTAGATAGAGCGAGAAAATCGTAATTCATAGTATTATGCTGTACCTCTAAATAATGCCAAGCTGACTTAAACGTGCTGTCAGCATAACATTAAAACAAAGACATAACTCAGCTACCCATACAACACATGTTCGAACATTTGAAGATTTATTTTTTTATATTAGGCCCACTTATATTTTTCTTTCCAGTTCATTACAAGGACAATTAAAATGTCTTTGGACAACAGATCAGAATTCATATATGATAATGAGCTATAGAGAGACGAATTCTTATTACAGTGAACATACACAGATTCATAGTGTATTACTATAGAGCTACAAAATAATTTTTTTTTTTTATATATTTTTATGTCATGCTGTTTCTAAGCGTACGTTTCACGATTGTATACTAATTTTAAAAGATATTACATAAGCTCTGTGAAAGATATTTCGAATAAAAATAATTTGTACCACATTTAAGCATTTCAGTACTTCAATAAGAAAAGTGCTGAGTTAATATATTTACATTAGTGCTTTGTTAAAATGTTTACATAAATCACTAAAACTGAAATTTATGTTTTTTTATTTCATTTTATGTTTTTACTGTGTTTTCCAGTACCGTTTGTTAAAATGTTGTAGAGTGGAAAATGTTTATTATATTCAAATAATAGTACAAGAATATAGTGCTAAATAGGCAAAAATGTTTCCCCAGAAATTTTTCTGCACAAAAAATAGCTGTAACGTTGACATTTAAATTGCCTATATTAAAAATGTTTTCTATGCCAAAATCAGAATAACACTCTCATACTGAAAATTAGTAAGGAGCCTTATAATCAGGAAAGCAAGATAACGTTTCATAAACAGCTTAAAACCGAAATTTATATGCCTCTTACATGATTTTTAATGTGATGTGATGGTGTTTGGAACTGCAATTAGGCATAGGAAATCAAATTTGCACAAAATTTTAACTGCTACTTTTAAAAATGGTGATTTTTATTTTATTTTATGGCAGTTTTGACATTCGAGGGATTATAAGTCACCTTAAAGATTTTGCTTATCTAAGTAGTATGCACTCAAAGTCCAAAAAATCACCAACAGTATGACGAGCAAGAAATGTATTGACAAAAATAATTTCAATATATTTCTATAACATTTTTATTGTGCGAAGAAAGTATTTACAGAATAACACGCATAAGTAATACGGAAAATTCAACAAAATTGCTTACAGTGCCTAAAGGGTGTAAGAATTTGAATTTCCCAAGTTTCGGATGTTACACAGACAACCGCCCATCCTCCGGCATCCCCCAATTCACTAAGACGATTGATTAAATCCTCCACTGATATTGTGTTACATCATGCGTAAATCTTTCCCCATCTTTGTCCGTGGATATTACTATCTTATAGCAGTTGCTTGCTTAGACATTAAGAGTGCTGCCTATAAAAGTCCGTTCATTGCTACTTCCAAATTTTCTGAGGCTCTGCTAATGATCTACTTTCATGAAAATAAAATTACACCAAAGGGACAACGAACTACATTCTTGGGCGTATTTCGTAAAAACATGCCTTTTTAAATAATCTACGTATAAAATACAGGGAACAGTTTAATTAAGCCACTAAACTAATGATAATTTATGACACATGACCCAACCAAATACATGTGGTGAATTTTCTAAAACCTGTGAATAGAAATGCGTTTCAATGTGTAAATCATTATACGTGGATTCACTGTATTTGTATAAATAATATAAAAACTATAGTTTAGAAATGGTATTTTATTCAGAGACATATTAAGGAACCTGTCTACATTAGCTGAGTTATNCTATAAAAACTATAGTTTAGAAATGGTATTTTATTCAGAGACATATTAAGGAACCTGTCTACATTAGCTGAGTTATTATGCTTGATGCAGCATTTTATTATGTTCCTGCCACTTATATATATTAAAAAATATAGATAACTGTTTACCTCGGCAGATGTTACGAGCACGATCGTATTTGATGTATAAGTGTAAATTCAAAACTATTACTTCCAATCAAGGGAATACAGTTCGGTTACTGACTCCGTAGAACATGCTGTGTTTTCCTGCACGGACTGAAGAATAGTTGTGTAAATTTTTAATGGTTTCAAAGTCTGGGAAAAGGGGGAAATGCAGTCTTTTTGCTTCTCGTTTAGATATTTTTGTGCAATACTAGCAATGCAATGGAATGTGACGGAGTACTTTTTCCAATACGATTACTCATTAAATACTTATCTGGACTAGGGGCTAAGTTTATTTTTCAGGCAAAATCATTTATATTTTATTGACCTGCAGAGGAGGTCAGTTCCATCCTCCCTATTCTGCCAAGCCGCGCGGCTGTCACGACGTCGCCCCGTGTGCTGCGAGGCTGTGCGGATTGGTCTCATATCGCGCATTGCTGCGGCTGCGAAATTTCACGCCGCTGGCCAAGATAGTGCACGCACGGCTCCTCGTCCCGCTGTGAAGTTGACGCCTGCTCATGCCGCTGGCAGATATAGCGCACGCACGGCTCCTCGTCGCACTGTGAAGTCGATGCCTGCTAATGCCGCAAGCAGATATAGTGCAAGCATGGCTCCTCGTCGCGCTGTGAAGTCGATGCCTTATCATGGTTTATGTACTGGGCCGGCGAATGTCTCGAGATCAATAAATTCTTTCTAAACTGAAATTAAGATCTGCTGTGACTCTCTTAGCGATTATTTTTGTATGTAAACTGAGATAATAACTAATAATCCATGGTAGCATGCCAATATATAATTTTTTTTATTAATTAAACATTTAATTNGTAAACTGAGATAATAACTAATAATCCATGGTAGCATGCCAATATATAATTTTTTTTATTAATTAAACATTTAATTGAAACAATTTTTTTAGAATAATCGTTTGGGTTACATGTTGCTGGAAAAGAGGGGAAAGAGGTGACCTTACCTGTGACGTCAACCGATTTCGCTGTCCCAAATTCACCTGGTATTTTCCTACTGCTACCATCATTGCATGGTTTATGAGAAAATGTAGGGTAGGAGGGGAAGCCAGCCATTAAAAACACCTGGTCAAAANGCTACCATCATTGCATGGTTTATGAGAAAATGTAGGGTAGGAGGGGAAGCCAGCCATTAAAAACACCTGGTCAAAATCATTACCTTATATTTCACAAAGTTTCTGACAAAATAAGTAAAACGGGAAGGACAGGAAGTTGGCCATTTAAAATGCAATTGTAACTAAAGGTACAATTTCCCTTGTAGCAACCCGCGCCTCCCCACCACTAGGCTACGTTATACACAGGATGGAGCGTACTGAAATCTCTCACTCCGATATCAGGGCTTCCAGTCTGCATATCCGAGTACCCTTCTGCTTCGTCACCATTTTGCATTTAGAGAGATAGTTTGAGGAATCACAGTCACCTTACATTTCGCTTCGAGTTTTTACTCGCGAAGATATGTTACGTTTTTAAGTAAACTTTTATTAACTGGCTAAATTAATTTTGTTAACGAGCTCAATAGTATTTTAATGCAGATTACTATTTTAGTTAATTAAATACTGTATCATTTATTGTCTTGTGTACATGTTAAAAAGCAAATTTATTACCTACATTTACTTTATTTTGTGCAGTGATTGGCAGCCAGTGCATCAAGTCCCCTCACCCAAGGTTCGCGTTTGGTCTGTCAAAATAGATAATCGCTTAAGGTACACATTAACATTTCGCAAAATAATACATTTGTGGTGTGAAATGTACTTAAGTTTTTTTTTATAAAAGTGTAATCTTCGAACATATGGAAAGAGTTTCAGTATATAGATGTCACAAGAATCAACCAATTATTAAAACAGTTTGTATGTTAGCAGCAGCTAATAGCATTGCCCAAGGAAAGGTGCTGTCTGTATTGGTGCTGGCTGCTGGACTCACACAGCAACGACTATTGTTCTACTTATTCTTCAACATGTGAAACGTGAATGAGTATACTCGAGATTATATGCGAAGGGATTAATTGGTGGCGGTGTAGCTTTGTATACCCCAGCTTTGTTTGTAAATATGTATTTTTATATAGTTTAACTTCACCCCGAAACATTGTTTGCTTAGTTGCTGCTATCCTGTGTTGACCACATTCTTAATCGTATTCGTTTGTGTGTTGCAGGTTTTTTTTGCTGATGTCTTCAGCATGGATGAGCAGTTTAAAACCGAAGGATGAATGACTAACACAAAATAAATGTCTTTAACAAAAATAAATTATAAAAAAAAACCGTATTCAAATATGCAATAAAAAAGAAAAATAAATAAATGCTTTCAAAAATAAATACNATAAATTATAAAAAAAAACCGTATTCAAATATGCAATAAAAAAGAAAAATAAATAAATGCTTTCAAAAATAAATACATATTTATTTTTAAGTACATATTTTCATAATTTCAATTTTTAAAAATGTAATAAGTGTGTGTAAAAATATAATTGTTACATATTATTATTCCGGAATAGTCATAACAACAAAAACTTAAATTTTAAATCTAATTTTTCCCCATACACATTTTATTACAATTACACATTAAAAAACCCTTGGCCCAGCACATTTCCCGATAGCCGNCTAATTTTTCCCCATACACATTTTATTACAATTACACATTAAAAAACCCTTGGCCCAGCACATTTCCCGATAGCCGAGTGTTCTAATGCGTCTTCACCTGTCCTCCTCCAAGCGATATTTTAAGCTCTGCGAAAAAAAAAAAAAAAAAAGTAGCACACCTAATGGCCAATTCTAGAACCAATATGGCGGCGAGCTAGAATGACACCAGCGCCCCTAGCAGGCGAAAGTTGAACGAAGGACTAATGGGAACAATATGGCAAACGACAGTGGCATACTCTAGCCGCAATAAACAACATTAAAGTGATCGGTGGTGCAATCTAGCGGACGAAGAAATAACTACAGCATGTGGAGCTCATGCGACATATGTGAAGGCGAGAAATTAGGAAACAAGATGGTGGACGAAAACAA
Organism: Clitarchus hookeri; assembly: GCA_002778355.1. NCBI lineage: Eukaryota > Metazoa > Arthropoda > Insecta > Phasmatodea > Phasmatidae > Clitarchus > Clitarchus hookeri. The sequence continues at coordinate 491,435 of NQII01000316.1, read as the reverse complement.
GGTAATGGACGGTAACAAGATGGCCAACAAAGGTCAAAGTCAAGAAAACAAAATCGCGTTATCCAATATGGCGGCTATCATGTTTTCCAAGATGGTGGTGGTGCCTTGGCACCTTAGCCCCCAGTCCTTGTCCTTGGAGGAACTATTTCTAACTACTAACGAACCTATTCCGAAAAATATTTACGGCCAGTTCTCTAGTATGTCACTCCCCAATTAACTATCCATGACATGTGAATTAATCCTTTAAAAAACTGAACTAAATTCTGCACAACACACTGCATTCAAGCGCGCGTTACATAAAATCTGCTCGATAGCTTCTGAGAAGATAACATATATTATCGGTGGAATTGATATTATCGTTAGACTGATAGCATTTATGTGAGGTATATACAGTGTTAATTCATTTCTTTATTTGGAATCTAGTTGCCAAATACGTATTTGTAAGATTACCACAAAACTTTATTGTGGAATGTTTCAAATTAATGTTAAATTTTAACAAGAATGTGGAATGTATACTTCAAGTTTATTACATACACGGAGAAACAAAAGTATTTAATATTATTTTCTAAAACCATATTTTGCGATATTTTTACATATGTGTATGTATATATATATATATATATATATATATACATACACATATATATATATATTTAAGTAAGTCGCATATGATTGTAAAATATTTACTCTGAGACCGCATGAAGATTGGTTAACGTTAGAAAAGTGACCCTTTTTTTCAATCAGTGATCATAGGTAAGCAATACCTACAAAGCAGGAAAGAAAACGGTTTGAAGAATTCTAAAGCATGTAGATAAACGTTTAGTTGTCGAGGTTTTCCTAATTTTAAGTCAGCTATGAATGTCCTCGTGTTTTAATTATTGGTGGAAACGAAGGGNAATATTATTTTCTAAAACCATATTTTGCGATATTTTTACATATGTGTATGTATATATATATATATATATATATATACATACACATATATATATATATATATATATATTTAAGTAAGTCGCATATGATTGTAAAATATTTACTCTGAGACCGCATGAAGATTGGTTAACGTTAGAAAAGTGACCCTTTTTTTCAATCAGTGATCATAGGTAAGCAATACCTACAAAGCAGGAAAGAAAACGGTTTGAAGAATTCTAAAGCATGTAGATAAACGTATAGTTGTCGAGGTTTTCCTAATTTTAAGTCAGCTATGAATGTCCTCGTGTTTTAATTATTGGTGGAAACGAAGGGNTTAGTTGTCGAGGTTTTCCTAATTTTAAGTCAGCTATGAATGTCCTCGTGTTTTAATTATTGGTGGAAACGAAGGGTTCCCTAAAAGAAACAGACCCCACAATTAGTAATTTCACATTTTTAAAGAGCAGCGTTGACTGCATAACCGGCGCGAAATTGGTTTTTGTTCTTAATTCCACAAAACTGCATTCGTTTCGTCAAGAAGGGTCAAGAGCTGGCCGAAGGAGAAGCTTCATTTAAGACGTAAACTATATCGTGTAAATACTTTCACTACTTTTCATTGTCGAATTAAAGCAGAAAACATAATGGTTTCTCGTTATTAACATCATGCATATTATTCCCCTAACCACGGAACATTAATCTGTTCGGTCACGCAATAGATAATGAGTCTACGTGTTGCAATCGTGAAATATTTAGGTGTGGACTGTAATTGTGTCTCGTGATTTTTGCAACCAGTGAAAAACGTGCTGCGTGCTCACAGACGCTACCATTGGACATTCGTATAATAATAGGTAGGGCCAGTGACATTTCGCGAAAAGATTTGAGACAAGATAGAGCCCAAAGCACTGTAGGGTCGTCCAACTTCTTTGATTGGCTAAATAATGTTCTGGCCCGTGTTAACCGTTTGCGCACGAATCACGAAGGTCCAGCGTCGGATTTACTTAGTCGTGAGTGGCTTGGTCAAAGACGGACACGTCACCAGCAGCCAATGGAGGTATAACAACAGCTGAGGTGTGTATATAGTATTGGAGTCTACTGTGTTCTCCGATTTTTACGCGAAAAGTCAGTGGCCCTAATGATAGGTGTATTAACATTCACAAACCAGATTACTCGTCGGGAAGTGCCTCAAAGTACTGGGACTTGATTCATTGGTGTGTACAGTACTTGCCATAAATATACTTAACGTGTAACATGTTCACGATCGCAGACACGATGATGGACGTGTTAGATAAATTTACTTTTTCTAAAGCATAAATATATTTCACGAGGATTAATGACATTATCAAATAAAATTGCAATACATATAATTTCGTAATTTTTCACAGTCGTNACATTATCAAATAAAATTGCAATACATATAATTTCGTAATTTTTCACAGTCGTACAAAAACATTTATCTTCATAATATACTACAACTCCCTCCATTGAAGTCCTCGTACACATAACAATATTTTTCATAAATTTTTGCAGTAGTATTTAATGTAAATGGTTTTCCATACGAGATTAACCCTAGTCAGATGTTACGCTCAATGCAATTTGTTTAATGTCGTCGACCCCACAAGCCGCAGACGAAGTTCGGATGCNTACAAAAACATTTATCTTCATAATATACTACAACTCCCTCCATTGAAGTCCTCGTACACATAACAATATTTTTCATTAATTTTTGCAGTAGTATTTAATGTAAATGGTTTTCCATACGAGATTGATCCTAGTCAGATGTTACGCTCAATGCAATTTGTTTAATGTCGTCGACCCCACAAGCCGCAGACGAAGTTCGGATGCACATGTCAGAAAACAAGGAGTTTAAAAATATTTGTTGTTAAAAAACGTGCAATCAAATGTTTATTAGACTGCATGAAACCTCTTTGGAGCAGAAAACCTTTTCACATCTTGGACGATACTCATTTCCGCAGTTCATTGGGCATTTTTCGAAGCCGCGCTTGTGATTTCGTTTAATGCCCATTTTGAATCATTCCGCCATACACTCTAATTTGGATCAATGCAAAATCAGTGATTCGCAGTGAAATGTAGCTACTCGAATACGAGAAAAATGGCACCTCTTAGAGTCGGCGGGAAGCTAGTAGCTTCAGGGAAACAAATATCACTTACTGAGTTACTCTCACAGCCCACTGCTTGCGGTGAATTAAAAACTATTTACATCGAATTTAGCCAAATAATTGCTGGAAATAAACCTATGTCCAGCAAAGAAAGTGTGAGATAGGATGCGGCCGACCTGATCTCGTCTCTGTTTGCTTGTGGCAACTGGTGCTGCGCGCAGGAGCGTCATGCGGATAAAGCACTTCACTTACACGTATAAAATTATTGCTACTGTAGAAATAAAATAAAATTCTAATACTATTGATATTATTATTANCAGCCCACTGCTTGCGGTGAATTAAAAACTATTTACATCGAATTTAGCCAAATAATTGCTGGAAATAAACCTATGTTCAGCAAAGAAAGTGTGAGATAGGATGCGGCCGACCTGATCTCGTCTCTGTTTGCTTGTGGCAACTGGTGCTGCGCGCAGGAGCGTCATGCGGATAAAGGACTTCACTTACACGTATAAAATTATTGCTACTGTAGAAATAAAATAAAATTCTAATACTATTGATATTATTATTAGAGGTGTAATTTTTTGCCATGTTATTAATTTAAAAAATTTAATTCAATTTAATCCTTCTATTATTTTTGGTATTCAAAAATGAAATGGTGAGATACCTTTATTTATTATTAAAGATCTTATTAAAATTGTTTCTTTTATAAAGTTATTGAATATATTATTTATGTTAATTATTATTATAATGATTGCTATTAATAATAGTATTGATGCAATAGTTTGTACTAAAAAATATGTTAATGCTGATTCTTTAGAATTTATATTTTTGTTCAATAATTATATGCAAAAAGGATACTATATTAATTTCTATTCTTATCAATACTCTGGATCATGAATTAGATGAAATGGAGAAGATTGCTCCTATAATCAGAATTATACTGAATAGTATATTTGATGATTTATTTATAATTATAAAAAGGATAATATTCCATTGATGAGGTATTAACCCATTAGCTTATTTTAGCTTATTTTTCTATACTTTGTTGTANATATTCCATTGATGAGGTATTAACCCATTAGCTTATTTTAGCTTATTTTTCTATACTTTGTTGTATGATGCATACACGTTTTTGATACTTTAGATAATAGTTTAATTCTATTAAGTATAAAGGAAGTAATATTTTATTACTTCCGTTCACTTTGTGAACGGCAGTCACTTGAGGAGGTTGGATCTTTACTGCGTTCTCGTTTCGTCGCTGTCGACATGCGTGCGGTCTGTGAGCAATGAATGTATTGTTTTACGTTACTCGTAAACATTGGGATCGCAAGTTATAACTGCTAAAGCAGGAAGGGGAATTTTGGAGTTTTAGATTTTTTTCCCGTAAATGTGATAATGAAGGTAACCCGACGTTTACCAGTCTGGCTGAGATGGACCCACGTGATGTAATTTGTTGGAGGACAGTGCCGGTACATGAAGGTGGCGGTAATCAGACTGCTGTTATTCATACATCTACCTGTTCTGTTTACCCGTAAGAAGATGAAATCTGGAATTATAGGAAGTTAATTGGTACAATTGTAAATTTACATGCTCTTAGTCATGAAGTGCAATATGCCATTTGAGATGATTCTTAATTCGTTTTGTACGTCTGGTTTTACTATTCCATAAGTCAAAAAGCAAATCTCTTGAAAACAGCTATTGAAATGGTCGCTAATCACTGTAAAAAGTCACTGAGTTAACAAGTGAATGAAAACAGGCCTTCAATAGGTAAATTGACTAAAGTGGCTGTTGCGTAAGCCAGGCACTGTAAACTTATTTAAACGGTGAAATTCGCACTATTTCGACTTTTAGAGTGCACACGAAACTAACAATACCATGGAGTTTATTTAATTAATGCATTTTTAAAGTTTAAGTGCGAAATTGTTAGAAATATATGTTAACGAGTTTTCTAAAACTTGCACTAAAGTAAAGTTTAAAACAGAAACATATTTAAATACGAGGGCTGTAACAAAATCCATGCGCTGATTACATGGAAACGATTCTATGACTTTCACCTTATAACATAGACGGTCTGTGGCGTTCTTTGTCAGTGTGAGTAAAGCCAACACGCTGTAGTCTTTCTTTCTTGCTCGCTATACATGTTGAACTACGGTGTGTAGTTTAATGGCGAATGAGAAGGATATGCCGTTAATAATTAGACGAATTATCACTATTGTATTTTACGCCAGGTTACGTTGAAGTGGCGAGAGAACGTCAACCAAGCGTACGGTGAAGACGCAATGCGTACACTGGTCGTATTCAAGTAATGGAAGCATTTTAAGGAAGGCAAAACAAATGAGCGAGCACACTGAGAAAAAAGACCTACACTATATTTGTTTGTAATAGAACAAAAATTTATTTATTTGGCACAACGAAATATTTTGTTGAGTAAACAAAACCTGAAAAGCAACAAAATTTATTTTGTTCTTCTAACANTTATTTGGCACAACGAAATATTTTGTTGAGTAAACAAAACCTGAAAAGCAACAAAATTTATTTTGTTCTTCTAACATAATACACGTTTGAATAAACAAAACCTCTGTGTTACGCTAAAAGAAATAAACAATGTGAACATAATAATTTCTTCAATTAATTGTATATTTTTGTTTGGCCGATCATTTAATTTCCTTAGTTAAAATATACAGCTCGATAGTTGGTTTGTATTTTTTGACAATTACGATAGTAACATTGCTTGCTAGTGTATTTATTGAGGCTTAATAAATGTATACACATCCTAATAAAACCACTTCAACNCGATAGTAACATTGCTTGCTAGTGTATTTATTGAGGCTTAATAAATGTATACACATCCTAATAAAACCACTTCAACAGGAAACTAAAAAGTATTGCTGTAAAACTTGAAATATTTATTTGCGCATGTTGTCCAGTTTTTTAAATGTGCGTATTTAAAACATTTTTACTTAATCAGTAGTCACTTTAGCTGAGGTTACTAGGGCATAGCGATTGGGTGGAGACAATCTGAGTTCTGATATCGGTCGAGATTTCAATTTTTTTTATGCTAATCGAAACGGTTTATTTAATGTACGTATAGCCAAACAAATGTTTGGTTGCACTATCGGAATCTTTGTTTGGGGGCAAGCAAATATGTACAACAAAATAATTTCGTTCGAACAACAAAGTATTTCATTGCCGCTATACAAACTGTTAATTTGGTTGTTCCAAACGAACTTCGTTCGATTCAACAAAACCTTTTTCTCGGTGCAGAGGCATCTGTGAACGATGGCAATGTTTTGAAATGGAAGACAATGTAGAAAGGAGAAAGATGTTTATCGGTTCGTGAATTGTCAGCTAAATCGATTAGCTAAATCTATGGTTGCCGCAGCAAGACGTCACGAATTTGTTAATAACTACCTGAAAATGTCTCGTCCTTGCCAAAGATGGGCACCACCTGAGTTTTTCAAACAAAGATGAACAAAGTTCAGCACAGACCAGGAAGGGAAAACTGACGCATCCACTTTTTTTACACCTACCTCTCAGAAACGTATGAGAATCGCGCCGGACGATACCACTGGTCGGCGGGTTTCCTCGGGGATCTCCTGTTTTCCCCGCTCTTGCATTCCGACGCTGCTCCATACTCATCTAGCTTCACCCTTGTCGGCTCTCAAGACTTTGATTTTAAGAGCCACCCAAATATCTTCACTCTCGCTCACTCGCGATATTAAACCGTTTTCACGATTTTTTTATCCATTAATACACTAAATATGATAAAAGTGAAAAAAAGGGATAAAGATAATTTTTTTAAATTATTCTGTCCCAAAAAGTTTGTATTTCCTGAATAATTACTCACCAATATATGAGGAATAGCTTGAACAACGATTTCACAGAAAAGGTTTCAGTACATTGTAAAAACAGTTTGTGATTTTTTCTAAGAATTATTTGTAATTTTACAAATGCTTATAACAGTGCAAGAATTTCTCTTGTAATGTAACTCGTTTGTAAAACTACAAGGGCCGTGCTTGTAATAGACCTCAAGAAATGTTTGTACTATACTGACCCGTATCCACGAGCTTCAGCAAAATGGCGGACACTCAACAACGTAAAACCGTATATAGCTGTTTGTGCAAAAACTATGGGTGGTGTAAAGTGTAGTTGCGTGCAAAAAGAAAAATGTATTGCAAATTTTAATAACGTAAATCACTTAAAACAACTCAAATGATAGTAATAAAACCACTATTTTAATACAACGTGATTACAACAGTCATTAACTGTTAATGTTTCTTAGCTACACATAACTCTAAAATCGGCTCTCAAGACCTCGTTAAGAGCCGTCCAAATTTCTCAACTCAACTACTGAACTTTTGAAATTAAACAAAACCTATTATTCTAAATCAAATAACGACCCTAATATTTTGTAAGCACTTGCAAGTAGATTTTATATAAAATTATGTTTCAATCTGGTAAGTCAACCTGGTCGTGTGGGGTTACAGTCCTCGTTCTGGCAAAGTGTAACCTTTTTTTTCGTAAATTACATTATGACATTTTTTTTCTTGTAATGCTTTGTCATCAATTCATCACATCTAGAAGAAACACGACAATGTTATGTTTACTTCTCGATGATGTTAGTTTAAATACGAGCATATTATTTGTAACATTACAATTATATACTGCAAATATTTACAGTAAAACAGTTTGTAGTAGTTCTACAAAGGATTTTCTTGGCAACTGGGTTTCCGATGATTTTTCTTGTAAAAGTAAACAAAAAGTAAAAAAAAAAAAAGGTCCACAGCGTACTGGCCTGAAGCTCCGGCAGAGAGCCGACGAACGT
>NQII01000316.1:446693-483543 GCA_002778355.1 Clitarchus hookeri | reverse complement strand
TGTCGGGCTGCGAACCGTGCGTGCGACACCTTGCAGCTGGCGGGAGCTGCTGCTAATTAACGTGACGCAGCCCAGATCGCCGCGTCGGAAATATACTCCTCCCTGACTGCCGATAATTCAAAGTAAACACGGGCCGGCTCACCCGCAGTGACGTCGCCAGCGGGTCCGCGCCGAGAACGGCTGCTTGTATCACTACACCACTTTTTCAAAAAAATACATACTTCTGTGATTTTACGGAAAAGTTCACGTAAAAATAAAATTCTTCAGAACTGTCCGCAAAATCACTGACGCTGCATTTTTTTTATAGATTCGTAAAAAAAACAGAATTTCCGTAAATTTCACAGAACTTTCCGTAAATTCACGGGTCCTCTCCGTAAATGTATTTGTAAGTGTTTCCTGCATGCCCGGTGTTAAAGAAAATACTGCGAAAAAAATCCTTTAATTTACGTATTGCCGGTGTCCTACTGTTAATAAGGAGGACTCATACTAGAGCAATATTGAACCCGAATCAGATGTTAGAGTTCACAGCCCTGAACACTATTTTTTTTTTTTTTAACTATTTTCAGAGCTCGCTTTGCTCACTATATTGTTTGTTCCGCCTTTACTGACAGACAGTTGAGTGTCGTGACACAGTTCAGTAACACGAGCACATACATGCTGACTCGTTAAACGAACAAAAACCTTACCCGGGACTATAAACAAACCTCATCGCGCCGTAAACCAGTGCGTAGCCAACCATGCAGAGTAAAAATTCTTTCCTTCTCATAATCCATTCACAGTCACTTGCAACTTTTCTGAAGCCCTGCTGAAGTTCTACTTCTAGGATATTCATCCGCCCCATGCAAACAAAGCTAATCCACGTCTGGGAAATTACACCAAAGTGACAACCCGTGTTGGGTAGAAACTTAAGGAAAGTAACGAGTTTCTCAGTAACAAGTTCCTTTGAAGTAACTTGTTTTGGGTGTAATTGGTTACATTTATCGCTAGGTAACTTGCAAACTAACATAGTTACTAAATTCTTGTAACAGCCAGAAAAACAAAAGTTACTTCTACGCTACTTTTCACTACACGTTAGTTTTATATAATGTTAAACCAGAATAGTTGAAGTAAGAGGAACTTCATGAGGCACAAGTTAAAGAGGCACATTTATAGAAATAGTACCGTTTCCCGCGCTTCCATATTCCCTGCCCGCTTCCCTTTTGTATTCTAATTGGCTGTGAACCTTACATAATAACTAGTGCTATTGAAACGCTGAAATGGACAAGGCAGAAATGAAAATAGTTTTCCATTTCCTATCTAACAGAGTATTTCTTTCGTAGAATATACAATAACTACTATGCAAATTTAAAGTAAAATTTTATTATGCGTTTTCGAACATTTATTTAAATAGAGGGCATCTTCATCTAGCACGAGGAAAATAGAATGTAAGAAAATGCCCTTAATGTGCCCGTGTGTGTTTGTATAATGTGCACATAATAAAAACGTGTTCGAATTGGCAGATTTAGTATACTAAAATGTTACGTAATTTTATTAATAACGTTATTGCAAAGTACTAGCGCTATAAATTTATTTGTTAAATATAGTAACGTCTATGAAGTTCAGGAATGATGTTAATGAGTTACATTTACTGTAAACACTACACTTCCTTAAATAATTGTATTTAAACTCCTAGATATTAACAATTAGTGCGTTTTTACAAAATCTTAAGAAATAACTACATACAGATTCTGAACAGAAACCTACAAAATCACACATTAGTAAATTACGAAATGAACAATTCGAATACAGCCAAAGTTTTGAAAATCTGGTAACTTTTTAATTAATTGCGCTAAACATGTTTCTTGTATTTTGTTCAAAACTGTTGTAAATATTTTCGCTGACACTATAGTAAAAGGTTGCAGGTATATTTACAGTTAAAAAATAATCTTTATTAGAACATCGTAAAATATCGAAATAATTCTATAATTTCCCAATTTTGTAAACCAGTTATTTTTTGTTTGGCTTTATTTAATACAAGCACACAATATTACTTCCTTTACTGTGCGAGCATTGGTACTATTTAAATGGAAGCATAACTATAAAACTACATAAAATTTCCTTCCTTTGGTCATACTTCCTTAATCTGCAATTTAAACTTACAAATGTAGTGTTACATACACTGAGGCGACAAAAGTCATGGGATACCTCCTAATATCGTGTCGGATCTCCTTTTGCCCAGCGAAGTGCAGCCACTCAGCGTGGCATGGACTCAACAAGTCGTTGGAAGTCCCCAGCAGAAATATTGAGCCATTCTGCCTCTATAGACGTCCATAATTGACAAAGGGTTGCCGGTGCAGGAGTTTGTTCACGAACTGACTTCTCGATTATGTACCATAAATGTTCGATGGGATTCATGTCGGGCGATCTTGGTGGCCAAATCATTCGCTGGAATTGTCCAGAATGTTCTTCAAACTAATCGCGAACAGTTGTGGCCCGGTGACATGGCGCATTGTCATCAATAAATATTCCATTGTTGTTTGGGTACATGAAGTCCATGAATGGCTGCAAGTGGTCTCCAAGTAGCTGAACCTAACTCTTTTCCGCCAATGATCGGTTAAGTTGGACCACAGGACCATTCCATGTAAAAACATAAAAACAGCCCACAACATTATGGAGCCACCACCAGCTTGCACAGTTCCTTGTTGACAACTTGGGTTCATGGATTCGTGGGGTCTGCGCCAAACTCAAACTCTATCATCAGCTCTTACCAACTGAAATCTGACTCATCTGACCATGCCACGGTTTTCCAGTCGTCTAGGGTACAACCGATATGGTCACGAGCCCAGGAGAGGCGCTGCAGGTGATGTCGTGCTGTTAGTAAAGGCACTCGAGTCGGTCTTCTGCTGGCATAGCCCAGTACAGCCAAAGTTCACCGCACTGTCCTAACGGACACGTCCGTCGCACGTCCCACATTGATTCCTGCGGTTATTTTACTCAGTGTTGCTTGTCTGTTAACACTGACCATTCTGAGCACACTTCGTTGGTCTTGGTCATTAAGTGCAGGCGGTTGGCCACTGCGTTGTCCATTGTTGTAGGTTATGCCTGAAATGAGGTATTCTTGGCACACTCTTGACGCTGTGGATCTAGGAATGTTGAATTCCCTAACCATTTCCGAAATGGAATGTCCCATGCGTCTAGCTCCAACCACCATTCCGCGTTCAAAGTCTGTTAATTCTCGTCGTGCGGCCATAATCACGTCTGAAACCTTTTTGCATGAATCACTTGACTACACATGAAAGCCCAACCAAAGCACTGCCCATTTATACATTTTGTACACGATACTATGGCCATCTGTATATTTGCATATTGCTATCCCATGACTTTTGTCACCTTTGCTTATTTTACAAATCGCTTACCAGCAATAAATTTAAAACATTTAAAATGGAAACTATTCCTTGCCAGCCATTACAATCACATCACTTCCTCATTTATTTTAATCCACATTGACTACGAATTTAGAATTATTATTGGTCTATAAAGTTTTCTAGAAAATGTGTCTAAGTTTCGTTTAATAAAAAACACGGTACTTTAATGTTAACGACACTATGTAAGTCTGGTTATATATTGTTTTGTGTTTTGGCGTTTTGAAAGAGATGCAAAAAATAAGAATGTTATAATAAGTAATTGAAATGTAATCTGAGGTTTGGACTAAGCTTTTTATTGTCACGGTATTAAATTTTATGTGGGAATTATATTTTAAAAGCGTTGATGATATCATTTAAATTTTGTCTGGTTTTAAGTTTCTCCCCTTTTTTTCAGTATAAATACCTTAACTTATTTATTCAGCGAAAAGGAACTTGTCTAATTTATATTAATTTTATGTTTTTTTAAGTGTATTACTAAATATGCAAGTTAAATTTTCTTTATTATTATACGTTATACATTTAATAATTGCCTAATATTATTATCATTATAACTACTCATTCCTTTTACTATTAAACACACTGTTCGTTCTATAGAATATTATAACATTTGTTATATACAGTGCTGTAAGTGTTTTGTGTATTGGTATGTTAGATTTCCGATAATAGGTAATAAGTTATGAAAAAATGTTAAAACTGAAATACCAAATGACTGAAAAGTAATGCCCCTGGTGGGAAAACATGACACTCACTGAATTAAAATAGTTAGAAAGGAATATCATTTATGAAAAGGATTTTGTTTATACCAATTCAGTGGTTCTCTAGTTGTGCAGATGCCGTGTTTCTTAACGGTATAGGTATTGGTGTTATTCTTATAATAATGTTATTTTCAGCCTATTTTACCCAATATTGTACGTTTAACGGCATTTTTATAATCAAAAGTGTTCTGAGCCTAATGAGGCCTTTACAAACAAAATTAATTTACTGAGAAGCGGAGTTAATTTCAGTTACTTAAAAATTAACGCCCAGTTACATTTTTTTGAAAATAACGAAAAGTATTTGAAGTTACTTTATTCACTAATGTAACTTAACTGAAGTTACTTTTAATATATAACTTACTCAACACTGGTGACAACACAACGAATTCGTGCCCACTCAGTGTAATAATATTTTGCATAAGAACTATTCCTTATTGGGCATTACCACAACGCCTATTTTCTCACTGTTTCAATTTTTATGAACTATTTATAGATGAAATATAAATAAAATTTAAACAAAATTTGAAATAAGGTACTTTAATGTTAACACAATTTTAAGTCGGTTTTTGATACGCCACTTATTTAGGAAACAACCAAACATGTCATATGATTCAAAAAGTGCGAAAAAACTGCGAATAAACTATACAAAAAATTCTTTGTAAACTAGTTGCCAATGATTTTCTTGTCATTCAACACATAAATATTGAATATTTACAACATATCATTTTAGGAAACATTAAAAATCGTTAATGTAGGTCAATAGTTATAACAAACTTAAAGTCAACAACACTTGCTTGTTAAAATTAAACATGAGTTTTATACTGTCAACCCTAAGATTTTGGGAAATTCACTCTTATGTATTTGTAGTGTTAGAAAAATTATTTTGGCAACTATTCTTCAACGAATTCCTCGTACAAATACAACAAAGATTTAACAGGGCGCGGTATGGAGGTTGGCATTCCTTATCACTTACAACCTTTCTGTGGAAATTAATTTATAGCTATTGTATTTATAAAAGTATCACGTAAGTAAATTTTTCAATTTATAGTCATGCATGAGTGTAGTTATCATTTATAGATGATACAGGTCCCAGATGCTACCATTTTGGATATTGAATATTTACATATTTGATTATTATTGTATTTATTGCATATATACATCGCACATGAAATGTATTATATTTTTTTGTATATGTATTGTATATTATACACAGGATGTTTCCGAATTGATGGTCAAAAATGTAACAATGAGACGTACAAATGAAGAGAAGCAAAAAAGGTCCAGTGAACGTGGGTCCGGAAATTAACCGTTTACGAGATAATGTCAGTTTTTGTGCTAGTTGGGCCCCACTGAATACTACGTACAAATGCCAACAAAAAGAATTACCGTTTAATTTAATGTATCAATGACGAGAGAGTACAAGTCGTAATTGTGGCTTCAGCACTGCAGAAATGTTATTGAACATGCAGAAAAGCAACGGTCAGGGTTGAACAACTGTGAAGTATGTGGATAGACAAAGCATAGTACATGTCTTCTGTAATCTATTACAGCTTGATCTAATAGCTCACCCTCCTGTGCCTGATGCGGTACGGTATAACAGGAGACACCATTCAGAGCTATATATTAAGAGTGCACCTCAGGATTCAAGACTTCCAGGCATTTTTATTGTTACTTCAGACATATCACGTCAGGTATCACAACGTGGAGGTGCAATCTGCCAGGCCATTATGCCAGAACATGTCTGTTACGTAGTTAGATCATAGAACTCCTTATTGTCAGCAGTTGAATGCTACCAATAGAAAGAGATAACGCCCTTTCCAATTGCAACGGGTGGATGTTCTCCACCCGAGGGTGGTTCCACCTCACCGGTCAACAGCATTATAGAGAGTTGAATCTGCACATGCCACCTTGATGGGGCCGAGTGCTATCCCCACTCTACGAAAAAGTATAGTACAGTATGAGCATGTCAACTGGAGACGTTTACAGTACTTGTTCAAAATGCTGACCGTGCGCTTGAATGCATCTGCCTAGTCGTCTCCGCAAAGACCCGTGAATGCGCTCGGGCAATCCGGGGTCATACTGCGTCTACTGGAAAGCCTGCGCAATTCAATGCTGCAATTCTTCATGTGTGGCAACGTCTGCTGTATTGTAAATTAGGCATGTCCGTTGCCGCTGTAAACACAACATTGCCGCATTTCATTATCCATGCGCTCGGAGTTCACTGCCTGCCCAATCAGCACGTAAATGCCATTATCTCGTAAACGGTTAATTTACAGACTCATGTTTATCTTACTTTTTTCTTTTTGCATCTTTTCATTCGTAAATCTCATTCGTGCATTTTGGACTATCTCTTCTGAAACAGCCTGTAAGTTGTGCATAACCGTACTTTTATTGTGTATTTATTTGAAGGAATAGTCAACTGTTGCGTTTATCGCAACTACCGCAGAAACGTGACGTATTCTGTATGAATTTAGGGATCTCAGCTTCGGTTTTCGCCACTGGGGATCGTGCTTCTACAAATATTTCCAAAAATACACGGTTTTGAGCGTACTTTAAAGTTATAGGATAGTTCGCTGTATTCTTTTTTTTTTTTTTGTATTTTCACAAGAAAATTTTTAGGAAACTCCGCTCCCTTATATATACACACACACATTGGACCTACACGTTATTTGGTATACCTCATCACATTTTACAGTCAGCTGTACAACGAATTTCCGAGTTTAATTTTACTAAAACTTTGTCACAAAATTAAAAAAAAAAAAAAAACCTTGGCAAAGTTAAGCTACAGAGGAAGTTGTTATCAAGTGAATCCAACTGAACTGCCCGACCGCAAGAACTGCCTGCCATCTGAGGACCGGAGGCCATGTAAGTTGACATGATGTGCTCGTGAGGCACAAGGAGGAAGAAGATGGGAAGGATAATGGAATTATAGAATGTTCACGGTAAAGTGATCAATTTTGTGGCCCTTGTTATTACTTTTTCCTTTAAGACATTTTTATATTTCTACCACCTTTTTTTAATAAATATTGCCATGCATTATATAAACACAGTGTGTGTATTCCACCGCACCCGGAAGCTAACGTCCAGGGCTTAAATAAAATACATTTATTGGCATTTATTCCAAATGAGAGGGATTTAAATAGTGCTCACTTTACCATGAATAGCCTATACCTCGATGAGGTAGCTCCCACACACAGACAATGACAGCAACGCTGCCCCACGATAACTCCTGAACGGTTAACTCTTCTCCTCTTCTTTTGCCTGAAGGTGGAACTACCGCGCCAAAATTTGATTATAAAACTCCTTGAACGCTTGATGTAATCATCCATATTCCCTCTCGCTCGTTTCACCTTACAAGAAGATTCCATTATTATAATTTTATTTAATAGTAAAGATTGCCCAAGTTGTATGATTGGCATCAAACGTGAATATTTCTAATGCAGTAATTAATCTAAATGTCTAAATAAGTAGCGTACATAAGCATTTTTTTTATTATATACCCTACTGCCAGTTTAAGTACGCCAAGTTAAAAGTTCTTTTTTTGCCATTAAAATAATTGTTTGTATGGGAGAATGAAATATTTTGTTGCTGAAACGAAATTATTTTGTTGATCTCATTTGGTTGCCCTAAACGAAAAATTTGGTTGGTCCAGCCGAATATTTGTTCGTCGCTGCGTACAAAGACCGTTTCTGTTAATATCAGAGAAGTGGAAACCCGACCGCAGTTTGAACCTACAACGTCTGTGGCCGTGCGCTTTGCCTCAGCTAATGTGACTACTCATTAAACTGGAATCTTTTTATATACAGGATGATTCTAAAATCATGGGACAAACAATGAGGGGTGGTAGAGCTCACTAAAACAAACAATTATTTTATATGAATATATGGGCGGAAGTGACGCGTTGTGGCACAAACACAACAACATAACACATTAACGGCGACCATGATCGCCAGATTTTTCGAGGCACGATTTTGTCCTATGGGGGCATTTGAAAGCCCTCATGTACGAGACTCCAGTTGATTCCATTGAAGACCTCGTCGCTCGACTATCCTGTGCGGCTGCACGCGTGCGTGAAATACTCGGTTTATTTGAATCTGTTCGCCAATCACTCCACCGACGCTACCAAGCTTGCGTGACTGTCGGTGGTAGCAATTTTGAGCAATTATTATAAACATTGCTGTAAAAAGGAATTTAGCGGCGACGTTGTAAATAAACACTGTGTTGCATTTCATGCGTTATTTTTGTGTTTGTGCCTCAACGCGTCACTTCCGCCCATATATTCCTATACAATAATTGTTTATTTTAGTGAGCTCCACTCCCCTCCCCTCTCAATGTTTGTCCCATGATTTTAGAATCACTCTGTATATACTTTTGAAATACTAGATGAAGTGCGCAGTTAAATGTTTCAAATTTGACTGCTTTTCTTTTAAGTTTCATGTTGAACTCATGTAATTAGGATTTTTGTGCCATTATCAAGCATCTATAGACACTAACCAAAACTGTTACTTATCTAACTGTCAAAACAGTTGCAAGCAAATTCTCGAGCTGTATTTCCGAACGAAGGTAATCAAACGAGTGGCTACACAAATGAAAACAGTTCATTCAACAAAATAAGTTGTTGACAGGCTAGTTACTCTTGTCCAAGCACAGAGGTCTTGTTTATTCAACGTGTACTTTGTTAAGTAACAAAAATTAATTTTGTTGCTTTTAAAGATTTTTTGACTCAAAACAATATTTTGGTGGGGCAACTGAACATATTTTTGGCCTTATACAAACAAGTATTTTGATGGCTGAAAAAAACCTGTATCTCAGTGTCACCAGTGCAAATGAAGAAGTAATTAGAAAAACCCAGAAACTCTTTTTGAGTGAATTCATTTTCTTTCATTTATTTGGAGGGTGTGCTCTTTATGATAAAATGTTACTAATTTCGTTCGATTAGTTGACTTATAATACTTCGACTATCTTTAAACAGAGGACAGAGTTTCCAATGAATCGAGCATCTCTAAATAGTATCAAAGAAAGTCGCTTATTTGCGTCTGTCTGTGTATTCGCTTAGTACTTCTAAACTACTTAATAGATTTTAATACGGTATTCAATGTCATTTAGAGAATTCCTTAAGGAATGTTTTGGTGTAAAATACATTTATATTTAATGTAAGGAAAGTAGAGAAATGTTGAACCGTTTGTAATCAAGTCGTAAAAAACCGCTTTTAGGGCGGTTACATGGCTTGCGCTGACTAATACATAAGATATACATCATATTAATGTACTGCAGAATTGTAGCTCTTAAAAAGGTCTACAGAAAAGTCCGCAATAGCATATGTTTATCTTTCAAGGACGACCCGCTGTAACAATTTTTGTCTTTCAAAGTATCGTTGTAATAACTCAATTGTTACTGGGCGAAGCCGGCCCGGTTTGGTAGTAATATATAATCTTAAGAATATGATGTTGATTTTTAGTAAGGGATTTTGTGGCAAAAGACAAAACTGCAACATTATTTGAATAAATATTGATTTAGTAGAAAGTTGTTACTGACACAGGAGCTATTTGTAGAAACATTCGCAAACAGGACGACAGCAGTTATGTTGGTGTTCCATAAAGCCCACATGTATCAACATGTTAAGTTGGTTATGATCGCATTTGTTTATTTCCTTACAAACTTGTTTTTTTTCTGTACAAAGGCATTCTAAATTAGTTCTTTCACTATATATTTTCCTCATATAGTAGTCAATTCAAAGTCTTGCATTCATATGATTACATCAAAAATATTATTGCTGATAATAAATTTAAAGAAAATGCCAAACGATCAATGTCAATGTACTCTAACGTGTCTTTTTTGCATGGTTTGTGATTAAAGTATTGGTTTAACGTGCTATCACTTATTTTACACACAACATATTTTTCTTTGTGTGAGCTTTACACGTAATTTTGTAGGGCGTCGATGACAAAGTTATTTAAATTAAATAGGTTTTATGGTAATTCTCCACCTAACACACATTCAGCCTTGCGAAGATAAAGTCAGACCATAGCTTATGTTTGGCCACATCCTCTTTGTTAACGTACAAACCCAGAAATTGTACTTATGTGACACCTGTTGCTAATTTCTAGACCCCTCTCAGAGCAAAGCAACAATTATTTTAAAGCCATCAACAAATCATTAGTCTTTAGTTTATTTTTGACCTCTAAAAATTGTGCTGACAGCCTTTAGATATTTTTATATCCAATAAATAGTATGCAAAAAATTTCGGCATGTTCTACGTATGACCTATATTGTATACTGAAATCAGATTTTCTATAGAATTATAAACATGTACACCTCGATTTCAGACACCATAGATAGTGTAGAGTTTGCCGGAAAGATTGTGTTTGGATCTTGAATGTCATAGTAATCTTTCCGACCCATTATAAAAGGCATTACTCGTGTTCGTTATGACATAACATTGGTCCTTCCCAACACGGAGTAGCCAGTCAGACACGAGCCCAGATTCCGAAACATCGCTTAGCCAATAAACGATGAAGTAAACCGATTAAGAAGGAAGTGCCGCGTAGTTCTCACTGCTTTGTACTCATTTGTTCTGTTCAAACCCCTCTAAAGCGGCCTTTCCATTGCATCGTGTTCCGCGGTGAACGTCGTACCTGACGTCACAGTATGTCGAGCACAGGGCTGTGGAAAACCATTGGTTTGTGTCTGCCAGGCGTGTCGGTCTTGAGGCGATCCTCCTTGCCCAGGTACACGGGGATCAAAAACTCCTGTCCCACAACAGGTGTTTGGAGTGGGAACGTACAGTGAATATGGGGTAGAGTGATTACGCTTGATGCGCAAAACTGTTACCTGGGTGCTAACATTGAACTGCTTTTTTTTGCCAATACAACTGTCATAAAAGACGTGGATAGGATTTGAAGTCAAAACACTGTTTGTGTTAACAAGATTTTTGAGGAGTTTTCCTACCCCCTGTGGCCAATTTTTAATGCAATATTATAAAATAAAATTGGTAAGTTATTTTATATAAAAGTATTTTTATTCTACATATTAAGATATAAACCACGATGCTCATCAGTGACGTATGACTTGGACAGTTTTATTGATGCGGCGTAGGTGAATGTTGGGCACACGTGCAGAGGACGATGATCGATCCACCTCATCTTCGGTCCGTGAGTGGGAATGGGTGACCAGGAGTGGAAACATCTGCTCACGCAAGGCGGTTGTTTCCAACGCGGGCTGGTCATTCGCGCGGCTGTGCTCCTGACAAAGACCATCCTCCAACACTACCTCGAGCACACGTTCTCGGGCAGGCAGTTCGCACGTGCGTCGACGTGCAGCGGGGAATGCTGGAGGACTCGGCAATAGCACTTATATGTGGAGACCTGAAAAATTCGCGGATTCATTTCGAGACAAGCTTGAATGCAAAACACGTGCGTTTATATAATTTCAACCATAGGTCCACACGGTGTTTGACGCCTCCAGGAGAACGCTGGCCCAATCGTTGCCTTCCACTGTCACAGCAGACATCCAATGTGCAGGTGATATCTGCATATTTGCCCATTGACTGTGCCGTCTAGTCTATAATTCATTGAACTCACGAATTTTTCAGGTGTCTATTTATCAGGTACATGATGTTAAGAGAATATTATTATAGCCTCGTTTAAAGTGTGTTTTCTATTCGTACATTGGTATAATGGGAACACGTTTAGTGGTTTCGTAAAAAAAACATGGAATCCCGTGCTATTCTTCGAGTAGACAGACGTGGATCCAGATTTATAGCGGCACGAATATCTGCACTTCTACCGTCTCTAACCCGGCTTCTGACTTGATTGTCACGATTGCAAGTCGGTTGCACCTGGCCGCTATTGCGAATCCGTGCCTCCGATCGCTGAAAAAACATGTAGTGACTGGCGTGGGCGATCTTGAAACCTCCCGGCATAAACACGCTCTGCTTATCGGTAATTCTGGTAACATTCGCCAAGCACTGTAAGTAGTGCCACTGATTTTTCGCGTAAAAATCGGAGCACACAGTAGACTCCAGTACTATATACACACCTCAGCTGTTGTTATACCTCCATTGGCTGCTGGTGCCGTGTCCGTCTTTGACCAAGCCACTCAGGACTAAGTAACTCCGACACTGAACATTCGTGATTCGTGCGCAAACGGTTAACACTGGCCAGAACATTATTTAGCCAATCAAAGAAGCTGGACGACCCTACAGCGCTGTGGACTCTATCTTGTCTCGAAATCTTTTCGCGAAAAGTCACTGCCCCTAACTATAAATATGGCAAATGCCACTTCGTTTGAATTCGGCATTGCTGCACGAATAACACAAACAAAGTGAAAACCACGCCAGAAACATTTCACAGTGCGCGTACCGCCAAAATGCCTCTTGTTCGACGTGAGAAATGGCACGAACGGGAAGGAAATGCAATTGTTGCTATCTAGCGTCAACAGTTACCGCCCGTCTTGTTTGAGCTGGCGTGGCGTGACGCGATGCACCGTCGGGTGTGCCAATGAGAGAGTATTTCGATATCTTCAAAACGGCGAAACATAGCAAAAAACTTTCCATACAAAAGATGTTCAGTTTGGCAAGTTATATTTGACAATACTCATTTTGTACCATCTTCCCGTTTGAAATTCTCAAGTTGACTTCGTTTCCTCCAGTTTCCAGGAGATTCCAGTCAATGTGAGGTTCACCATTCATTTCGTCCTTTGGTTTGCTTGCAACGCATTTTACCTGAAAAGTCTTGGACGCTCAGTTTTCAAGAAAAAGGACTGGCACGGTAGGTCTAGAACAACTTTTATATAGCGTAAATACTCGTTAAAAAGATATTATAATATTGGTTCTTAGTAAGGATTTGAAATGAAATAAAACTCGCTTATGAGATGCTTATGCTGCAAGATATGAAAATAGTATGTATGCACGAAGCTAACGCACGCAGATATTATTTTTAAACTCTAAACAGTTTCAAGCCTTGCTGTCTGCAAACGACTGTTTAAAAATGCTTTTAAAATGTTAAAAATCAGGTATAAGTGGAGCAAATGTCCTTAATAAATCAGGAACTTTAATTTTGTGATCACAGCTGTGACGAACACTCATGTTGCCTTGGTAACACCCGAAGAAGATGGAGAGAGCTTCCCTATCTTCTATATAAGAAGAACACTCGCATTTTTTTTAACTTATTTATGCTAGCAACACATTTCCGCAGACAGATGCGTTAATCCACGGGAATCCCTAACTCTGCGATTCTGCAAAACCGCCTGTGACAGCGCAGTGGTGGAGACCAAAGTTTATTTGCCCGGAAAAGTTTTAAAATTGATCTACAGTTGAATAATATGTTAAAAAATAAACATAGGAATGGATTATATAAGTAACAACCTACGTTTAAGAAGTTTATGTAACCCCAGGTCCCGAGTTATAGTACCGGGATTAACATAGATATACATATTATGTGTGCATTGTTTCTCGATACAAGTTATACCACAGTGTTGAATGAAAGTCGCCAATATTCCCACCAAAATAAAGCGGACACAATTAAGAGCAGTACTTAGACAAAAAGGAATGCTGCAAGATTAATTTTCTGCAATACTATAGATTTTTTTAAAAATATTAATGGTATAGAAAAAAATTTACCAAGACGATAAACACTTCACTGAATTAGACCCTGATTTGCCAGGTTACATTTAAAACACGTGTACTGCTTTCGTCAATACGGTTTTTTATTTTACTCGCCTTGAGCATTTTAGACACCAGTGGTTATATAGGTTCACTTCGTATCGCTGTGCCCGAATCGTGCAGTTTTTCCAGAAAGGAAGGGCTATGATTCGGGTAGCTGTGGTTACATGTTTCTGAAATTATTTCATCACTCCGAAAATGTCTGCAGTGCAGTAAAACGAGTTGATAAAGATTCTAATTACCAGTACCTAAATTTAGACTTCTGTTGGAAATTATTTTACTAGCTCAAATTGTTATGAAGTGTGATATCTGTATGCTTGAAAAAAGCGGCAGTTATTTTGAAAGTATTAACTCATCTAAACTCAGTAAGTAGATAAAATAAGTTCACAAACTAGCCTCGTGTAGAAACGACTAGATAAAATCATAAATACAGCGTATTGACTTAGATAACTTCATGGCTAAAAAAAAGTACACAGAACAAAATCTTCGACAACATTTAAACTCTACTGCTTTTAAACAAGAGACAGAACGAAAAGCTAAAATAAATGTAATATTACAGAAAAGGCATTGCACGACCATAGAGTAAAATATACTCAGGGGAGTGCAAAATAGGAAAGGCCTGAAGATACCTGGTCTAGGCACCAAAAATGCGTAATAAAATAATGAACAAACGTTTATAATGCGACAGTAATACTTCGGAAAACACGTGGGATGAAGGTCATTATCCACAAAGCTGCCAATGAAAAAATGACACTAGCTCTAGTGTGCACAGGCATGTGAATTTTGTAGTGGCACTGGATTGTAACGCGAACTTCGCAGGTCCCCGTGAATTAGCCGATGCGACAGTAAAAACCTGTTAACCTCGCGAAGACACCGTAAATTAAACGAATATTAGATTATTACAGTTACTGATGAATGAACTTAACTATGACAACTTTTTAAATTGCATTACTTACTCCAGACTCGTCAATGACAAGACAAAAGTAGGAATAATAAAGCTGGAAACAATATTAGAAAATAATATTAATTAAATTTTGTAGAAATTCAGATTGTTCGAGAAAATTGCCTTTGGAGAAATAAGCGGCCAAATTAAATTAAGAATAACTTGCAAGCTGTCGTAGACCATGTCTTTGCGTTCAGTATAAATGAATGGTTTTCAACATCACTTATGAAACTCAAATAAAACATGAATTATCAATTCATTCGCCGTTTGAAGTGCTGGTTCAATAACAATAAATAAGAGCCAACCGACATGCTGATTATATGATCACCATATTTTTACTACATCATTTGTTAAACTGAGTTTTTTTTTAAAACATAGAGGAATCAGCAGTAGGCCGTCCATGTGTGTCGAATACTCTATCTTGACAAGCACACTAGATATCACTTCGTGCAGAGCGCTGTGCGAGACGACTCAGGCGAACACTACCAGACACGGAGGTGTGTTACGCCGGGTATTTACAATGGCGCGTCTACTGTGTGAACTGAAAGTACAGCTGTTCATTTTGTGATCATTTAAACCGTTCTTACTCGTGCAGCGAACACCTCACGCTTCGTTCTTGATTTGAAAACCGTGCTCTCGTTCCCGCCAACTCATTTAGGCTGCAGTATTCTCCGCCGCATTAAGGAAACTTTGGGGAGAAAAGAAATATTGGAAGTTCCAACGTCGCGAGGGGTTGCCGCGGGACTGACTTGTCCCAACTTACAAATTAGTTGACCCCTCGTGGCAAATCAATCACGTGATGAATCTTTGGGTAGCAGGTACCACTGGAGGTTTCGTTTTTTTTTCGCCTTGTCTTTTTTTGTTCCCCAGTCTTCAGGTAAAGTTCGTTAACGCCTTGTGTAAAATACTTCACAAGGCCACATCACCAAAAATATTGAAGTGGATGTAGCATATTGATATCGACACGTGTAACTAAATTTATTTTGTGTATTACAACAAACTGGTTATTGTTTAAAAGTGATGCAAACATCACTTTTTTTATATTCGTCCAGATTTCATCATGTTTCTTTCTTAAGGCTCAGCTCCACCTATTATACAGGAACTCTTGGTTTTCATGTCATAATTTCAATTTCAGTAAAATTACTGAATATGTTTGATTAAAGAAAATTTAAATTTTTAAAGTTGTTTAATACTTTTGTATCTAATTTTCACTGTGTTGTTTTCTGGTTAGAAAGGCCAGAACATGTTTATAACATATAAAATATGTTCTCGAGTTATTGCAAGTAGCAAATAAAACATTTTGGAAATTAAGTACAAAAATATTGAACATTTCGTAAAACGAAAATTTTGTGGACCTAATAAATGATTATCATTAATTACTATGAAACGAAAATTATACTACAAAAATAAAGAATTTCTGAAAACAAGTGAAGTCAAGCCTTCAGGAATATTTATTTCAGCCGCTTAAGATACATGTTACGATCCGTAACATCCAGTACATTTCAAATAAAAAGGGAAAATTCCACTTAAGTCTTTGAAGATAAGGTAAACGAACGTGCACTTGAGTTACTAATCACTGACTTAGTTCTAAAACATCTTAACTGCATTTGAAGTAATGGTACAAAACAGCACAGTGTTTTAACTACAAGAAATCATGAAGTTTTGTAATATTTTAAATTACAACAATATAAACCAGAGAAGAATTAAGAGGTACTATCAGCAGATTCGCGTTGAAAATATAGAGAATATTTCACCCACAATCTAACAGTCGAAATAAAAGTGAAGTGAACTGATGAGGTTTTAGAATTATGCCGACGTTATGCAATTATATTGTGTCACAGTTTACTAGACCAGCGCTGAAAGATTATGGAAAAACAAGACTGAAAGGAAACAACGAATAAATCACCTTAAAAAATTGCAGTGTTTGTAGTGTCCAGAACTATTTTGTTGGTGACAACGAAATTTTTTAGTCAGTAAAGACCTTACAACAGATTTTATGGCATCATAAATATTTCATTTTGTCATTTCAGCGTTTACTGGTAACCTCAAAATGACTGCCGTGGTCAGTAAAATAACTATTCTACTTCAATTAATCCTTACACCAGTAGATTCTAAACAGAGAATTGTGGTTCTATTTTGCTTCCTAAGAAAATTTGCAAAATTACAATCTCTACTTTTTTCTCCGAAATATATATATATCAATGTGTAAAATTAAGATGATGTTTTTTTTTGAAAATTTACACTTATTTTTACAATGTTATAAGTATGGTACAATCCTTTCCCGAGTAGATATTTTCTTTTTATTCAAACAATGGGTGCAAATTTAATAAGCCTTCTCTGTTCTGCATATTAATGTAAATAAATTAGATGAGGTACTCAGAGACTTAGATAAATAATACAAGTATATTAAAAATGTCTTAGCAAAACCAATTTTTCCACAAGGATGGACGGTAATTTTCTGAGTATTTCTTGACATAAAATGTAAGCCTGTGACAAATTAATGTTTTCCAGTAATCATCTTGCAAAACAGCAGATGACTGAAGCTATCATGAGTTTAATATATAGAACACAGCTTATGTATGTTAAAACACCAAGATTGACTTAAACAAGTTTTATGGTACAAGAGGTATAACACACAACACTACAGTATTAACCTCCTCCCTTTGAAAATAACAGATTTTATGAAAACACATGAGTTTTCGGTTTTAATTTCATGTGTAATATTTCAACACGGAACAATGCCATTTGGGCCAACATTTACTAAATATTTCCATAGCTATCATATGCATTACAAGTTTTAACGAGGTAAAAATTCGGAAATAACTACCTCACGCGCCATAATTACATAATTAATGCTGTTCTTAATAATTTTTATCCAAATGGTTTCAGAAATATTATATAAAACAGCTTGATATTCCAGGTGACATTACCTTACAAATTTAAAGACGAAATCTGTGAATATTTTAATTTAATGGTCACCAGGGTACTGCCAGCGTGCGATGTTTGGTTTGAGGAAGTCTAATTTTTTTGTAGATGTGGCTTGCTAAATTAAATTAATTTATGGCATTATGTCGACATCAGATTCATAAAATAGTGCTCTTACTGGTTACTCTTGTTGGAAGGTGATGACACATTTTATGTTTTAACTCGGGAACAACTTAATATATTTGAGCCAAGTTTGGCACGCAAGTAGTGATATGATAATATACCGTATACATACGGTAAATTAAAAACGTAACTTCAAATTGGCGGCCATAAAAATATTCCAGGTTACAATGGCGTCTTCATCAACGCTTTCGATAAATTTAAAAAAAAAACCGGTGGGCTCATAACAATAACTGTGAGCATTTGAAGTGTTATTTCACTGCCTCTTTCGTCCACCACTTTGTACGACTGTGCAGCCTGAATTATACCCATGATTTACACACAAATTTTTATTTCCAGTTGTCGCGAAAGGAGAGATTTTTGATCTGACAAATACTTCCGAATTACTCGTAACAACTGACCCGATGGACCCCATGGGAAAAATTTCAATTTATCTACGTCACAATATATTTCATTCAAATCAGGTTTCACAACGTATAAAAGTTGTGTTTTCGTAAGCTATAACTTTTCATTGTTAAATAGGCTAAAATTGGAATGCAAAAACCGGTAACGGTAATTATTAAGATTAGGGGATTTTCTGAAAAACAAACAAAAAATTCAAAATTTTGAAATATTACTACTCTACTGATCACGTACAGCAAACAATTGCAATGTTTACGGCCAGCAAACAGCGAACAATAAAAAGGAAACTAATAGCAAGAAAGAAGATGTTAAGTGCAGAAACAATATTAGAGGGTACATTATGGAGAATATACTCGTTCGCATATGACGTGTTTCTGGTCGTTGCTGTACAAGATCAGAAGCTAGCGATTCGTCCACACGGTGTTCGACACTTCCTGGAGAACGGTGTCCAATTGTCGCCTTACACTCTGACAGGGAACAACCAATGTGCAGTTGACATCCACATATTTGTACATAAGACTGTAGAGTCTAGTCTGCAGGTCATTGAACTCGCGAATTTTTCAGGTCTCTATCCATAACATGTAAAGTGGTCCATAAAGTTTTCATATCTCTTCTCCGAAGCTTCCTGTCATACACAACTTTCCTCTCCGCCAACACGCCGTCTCAGTCGGCTTAGCAGTGACGTAGTTTTTAGCATTCCCGCAGATTGACGGATACATTTTTTTCTCTCTCGATAATCTGGCGTTAGTTTGAGGAAATGCAGCTCGCAAAACTGACGCGTGGAAGTGGCCCAACTGTATAGCAAATATACTCTTAATTCGCACTGATTCGCAGTCAAATTCAACCACTTGAATCAGTGAAAAAGGCTCCACTTAGAATCGGCGGAAACTGGTCGTTTCCGCGAAACTAATTCACTGATTGAATAAGTCACACCCAACTGCGTGTGGTGGATTAAATACGGTTGTAATTAAATTTAACAAAATGGTTAAGATAAATTAACATATTTCCGGTAGTCATTGTTTACATTGAGCAATTGAACGTAATTAAAAGAAAGTAAAGTAGCTTTGCGGTGACCAGGACTTGAACCAAGGTCATTCCGGTTTTAGTCCGTTACATAACCAATCGAGCCACCAAGTCAACGTTGATTACGAAGGGGAAATTAAATGTAATATAATCTTTGCTGAAAATATGCAGCTTTATATTTTTGCCCTTTCTTTTAGTTTTTAATTTAATTGGTAACATTAGGATTGTTAAAACAAATAGTTCGTATGAATGCGCTTAATTCACCACATTTATGCAGTTTAAACCTTCAAACTTAGCGGCATTATGCTTACGATAAAACGAAATGTAAGACGTAAAAACGGAATGAAAGACTGAATTTTGAATACGATACTCACATTTAAAAATATTTTTTTATTGGTTTTATTAGTTTATGCGTTGTTATTTCATTTGACACGCGTTGTTAAACTGATCCACCAGTAAAAAAAAATCACTAAAAAACAGTGAATGAAATGGTTTATGAATCAGTGGAAAATATCTCAGAATCAATAAGTGAAGGAAAACAGGCATTTTTTCACTAATTGATCAGTTAAACTGACTGAAGTGACCGTTGAATCAGTAAGGTACTGTTAACTGATTTAAGCAGTGAAATTATCAGTGATTCATATTTAGAGTGTAATGAAGGTCTCCCTGTCCTGCTGCCAAAGTTTTTCACAAAATGCTCACAGCCTGATTATCCTTCATGGGAGACGGCATTAATGTATTTGTTTTACTCTCAGTGTGATATTAATATATTAATTTAATCCATCATAACCATTAATAATTTTTTTTAATATCTTAAAATATTGGGTCTAATTTTGTGGGAAACCATGTAAAGTGTTGGTTGCTTGAGACTTCAAGACTGTGAGTAAGTCAAGAAATTTGGGCGGCTCTTAACAGCGAGGTCTTGAGAGCCGATGAGGATGATTGAGGTGAGTTTGAAGCAGCGCAGAAATGAATGGGCGGGGGAAACGGGAGATCCCCGAGAAAACTTGGCAAACAGCGGCATCGCACAGCACGATCCCAGGTGCAAAAATCCGGGAGTAGCCCAGCCGGGGATTGAACCCTGTTCGCCTTGGTGAAAGTCGAGCTTGCTAACTGCTCAGCAACCGCGACCCCATCAATACTGCGCCATGGAAGCATCAATCCGTTAAGGAGTGTTTAACAACTCACACGCCGAAGCAACGAGCCCTCAAAATGTATTGCCCCGAGGCGTCGTGTCTATACTCAGCCGTCTGTGACATTTGGAGTCCATTTAGTTTTTTTTAACCTGTTAAGAAATTTCAGAATATTATCACTTTTTTAAATGTAAAAATAGGACAACCTGTTTCTTTTTGGCGAAAATATTTACATGAAGTCTAGATTCTTATATCCAACGTGCAAAATTGCAGTCTTCATTTGGCTATTTTCCGTTGTCTTTGTGTGAAGACTGACTGTCACATGAGTGAGCCAATAAGGAATACGTTTCTCCGATACTGACCGTCCATGATTCGGAAGCAGGCAGATAAGACGTGTGACCCAATTACGAAAGTGGTTCTGAACTAAAGTGTTTTGGAACACAACTTGTCCTAAAATCTTTTCGCGAGAAACAGGTGGCCCTATGTGCGAAAGGATTTTTTTATTCACAAACACCGAACATTTAATGCGCACATACTTGCATACTTTCAATGTAGGCAAGTTTCCATTACTGCCAGCAATGCCACGCGTGAAATAGCACCTGCTTTCCCCTAGGATATGAACTCACGATCTCTGTGTCGATGTGTTCCACTTGTGGAACTCTGCGGGAGTTACTGCTGAACATGACGGCTACGATGTTTTAAAGTACGCACGCCGAACGCGCCGGCATGAAATAAGAAAATATGAAGTTGCAGCAAATTTTCTTTTGGCATTGTGATAGCTAGCGCCTGTGACTTTTCGAGTAAAAAATTGGTTGTCTGTAAAGTCGGTTTACTGACGATAGTTGAACGTGACAACGTCTTAAGAAAATACTGATGGAATGGTAGCATTTTTCAAAAGAAAATTTTTCTTTTTCGCTCGTTCCGCGCTCTCGCTTGCACTTCAAGCCTTACATGGAACGCCTCAGAGCGAGGTAACGCCGCATGAGTCATGTTTTTTCGTGCGTGCAGCCGGCTCTATCGAATTATAAGACGTTGTCACGTCAAAAACCGGAGCACAATGTAAATTTCACCCCCCAGCTGTTGTTATACCTCCATTGGCAGCTGGTGCCGTGTCCGTCTTTGACCGAGCCACTCAGGACTAAGTAACTCCGACACTGAACCTTCGTTATTCGTGCGCAAATGGTTAACACGGGACAGAACATTTTTTTTAGCCAGTCAAAGAAGCCGAAGCTTTGGATTTTATCTTGTCTCGAAATATTTTCATGAAATATCACTGCCCCTAGTGATAACGGTAGGTACATTATTTGGTCCATCTGACTCACATCAAAGAAATGAGATGTAAGTAGTGAGATGTTGCAAACAAATACATAACAGTTATTGTTGAGTATCCCCAGAGAAGGACATTTGAAATTAATAGAAACATTTTAATATAGCATTAATACAAAGAAAAAGTGTCTNTGAGTATCCCCAGAGAAGGACATTTGAAATTAAT
The DNA here is from genome assembly GCA_002778355.1 of Clitarchus hookeri. Classification (NCBI taxonomy): domain Eukaryota; kingdom Metazoa; phylum Arthropoda; class Insecta; order Phasmatodea; family Phasmatidae; genus Clitarchus; species Clitarchus hookeri. The sequence continues at coordinate 461,625 of NQII01000316.1, read as the reverse complement.
AGAAACATTTTAATATAGCATTAATACAAAGAAAAAGTGTCTGTCCCTTGCTTCTCAATTATCTGTACCAGAAGAAAACAAATAAAATCAATTACCAATGTTCTCCAAACGGGTTTTCCCTGGCTAATGTCTCATTAGCATCTTCAATTGTTCTACAAACTCCGAGCACTGCCTCCATCACAATGGCTCATTGATCGTGTGCGCAGTTCATAATTTTGAACGCAAGCGAGGTACAGCGAAGATTGACGCGCCTTTTTTTTCCCCCAACTGGATGCCTAATGCGGTTGGAAATTACTCCAGCACCCCAGTGCTTATTATCACGAAACAAGATGTAACTGTTATTACTTCGTCTGCAAACACGCGAGGCTAATCGGCCAGCAGGAATACGCAAAGGAACGATTACGACGATGTTTCGGACGCTTGTGTATTCACTGGAGTAGAGACGCAAAGACACGCGAGGTAAGAAAAAAAACATTGGTTGTCTGTAAAGTCGGTTTACTGACGATAGTTGAACGTGACAACGTCTTAAGAAAATACTGATGGAATGGTAGCATTGTTTGAGTCATTACAGAATTTTACTGCATTATCAGTAATTGTTCGAAGTGTGTGTCCACGAAGTCGAATGTATTCGTTACGGATATCTCTTGTTGTCTGTGAATCGTTTCCCTCCCGTCCGTGTTTAAACCGAAATGGAGCATCTTTTTCGGTGATAATATGCAAGCCTTCTAAACTTGTTACCCGACTCAGCGCCACGTACACCAACTGTTGCGGTTGCTTGGATGAGTATTTATAAACAATGACAGCAAACGTCCCACCTTGTGACTTGTGAATAGTGATGGCACAAGCAGGAACGCAAGGAAACTGTTTTCGTTTGCATTTTATAGTTTTTGTTAGTGTAATGTTTACTATTTTCTTATAAACTGGTACCCAGTTTGTAGACAAAGTATTTGGCTTGCTTTGCACGTGAGGTCGACATTTAACTTTGGCTGTGGTTCCTGTTGTTTCTTCTGAAACTTCAAGCCTTACATGGAACGCCTCAGAGCGAGGTAACGCCGCATGAGTCATGTTTTTTCGTGCGTGCAGCCGGCTCTATCGAATTATAAGACGTTGTCACGTCAAAAACAAGCAAAATTAAAACGCTACTTCGGTGAGTGAGCCCAGCCGACTACTCTGCGAATGTAAAGGTCAAGTAACGAATGGTTATCTCTTTTTTAAGGATAACTTACTGATACGGAAGTGTGCTGTAAATTATATGGCGAGCATAGGCTTAAAAATGAACTTGGTGATTGTCGTTCTCCGGAATTCACGCTACCTCGTCACTTGGGTGAATTTAGGTGAACTCTCAAAGGAACGATTGATTTGTGGGGCGGGGGGCGTACCTAACTTAACTAAACACAATGTAAAAACAAGTAAATTGTGCATTAATCACCAAAACAAGTATCTGTAACGAGAACGAAATCAATCATTATGTAATACGTGAAATCGCTTATAGATCAACTTCCTCTATTTAATTTTATACTGTGAGCTCTCCAACTATAATAAATATACCAGTGATCGTCAATGGTGACTGTCACTGGTTTCTCAGAGTGACGTGTTCGAGTAATGGGGCATTTGTGATGACGATAGGAAAACTACAAAGCGTCTATAATTTAACGACATATCTGCAATGCCAGATCACTCAACACGTCATAGAGTTAAGCTTCCAAACTTCGAAATTTTCTAGTTTGATGCGTCAATGAAGAGTTTCTTTCAAGATTGTTAAAGGGTGAAGAGATTTGGGCGGCTTTTAACAGCGAGGTCTTGAGAGCCGATGAGGGTGAAGTGATGTGAGAATGGACCAGCGCCGAAATGAAAGGGCGGGGGAAACGGGAGATACCCGAGGAAACCCGTCGACAATCGGCATTGTCCGGCACGATTCCCACTTGTGAAAATCCGCAGTTAACAAGCCGGGATTGAACCCGGTTCACCTTGGTGGGAGTCGAGCAGTCTAACCGCTTAGCCACCGTGACCCCCAAGACTGTTAAAATATTTCGAAATTTATTTCAATAAACTTTATATGTTTAATTTTTTTACGTATCAGATACTAGCATGATTAAATTACAAATATATGAGGAATTCATTTAAAAATCAAACTACAGAATTTTGATGATTTTGTTGTTAGCTCTTGTGCCATAAAAAAATTAAAAATTATTTTTATGAGTTTGGAGATAAACTTTTATGTCAAAATAATAGCACGAATTATTCAGAATAAACTTGATCTGTAGTTAAATTGTTTCAAGATTCGTAGTGGCATTTTAACAAGAGAAGGTATAAAATAAGCCTCAATTGCAAGCAAACCCAAGCATCTGAGTTCAAATAAAATACTTCATGAGAAATATTTGCTCCAAACGACCATTCTTTTAATTAATTTGGACGTCTTATTTGCGCACGTATTTTTACGGCATGCCTTCTCGGATGGAGTAACTCTGTTTACATTTTACAGTTCTTAATTTTACTTCCATCTGTGACAGCGAAAGGAATATTCACTGATTTTGTGCACAATTAAAAAATACCTGGTTTTTAGTTTTGGTGTTATGAGCAAGTTTTACTGTCCGGCATGTGCGATAGAGCTGCAGTGACATTCGGAGCTACAAGTGCAGAAAAGGTAACTCACATAAGATGCCATTTCTATGGTCATATTTTCTCACTCTTCCAGCTACACGCATGAAAATGTTTGGTGCCGGCGCTGAAAATGAAATCACAAGTACTAACAAGTTTAAACTATCCATGTGTACGTTATGCGCCCCCCCCCCTCGCCTCGCAGTGCACTGGGGAATAACTCGCTAGACTTTAAGTTGTCCGCTAATGCACCGTAACCGCATCATATAAACATTGACAGGACGCTAAGTGCGCGCGCTATTGCTTTAAGTTAACGATCAGCGTTTGCCGTGAGTAATCATCACGATGCTTAAGTCCCGGGTTTCGAAACTGCTCGTACGCACCCCACCAGACTTAAAGCGACTTAAAATGCCTGTCCATCCCGCGAATTGTAAAGTCACTAAACTTTCTTTTTTTTTTTTTAAATAATCACCGCCCATAACGCTAACAATTAACGTAGTGTTTGTAGTAACGTCGGAAACGAAGAAGCAAATGAGTTCCGTGTTTCAGTGGATGATTACGAGAGAAGTGGTTACTTTTACGACAACTTAAATCAGTTTCATTAAGTTTTACAAGCCCTCGGGTAGTAATTGGCGCGAGAGCAACGTGTGCGTGCTTATCGCAACTTCAGTGTCGCGACATGAACGCGTGATTGCCGTCGCGTGTGCCAAACTGGGTGTCTTACTGGCCAAGGAGCGTTTTTAAACCTTCGTTATGGTTCGCGTCACTAACGGGTAACAGACTAAAGTAGAATCAGGTGCCTGGTATTTTGCAGGGACCCGGGAATATGCAAGTTAGGTTAAAATAAGGGGCAGTGACATTTCGCGAAAAGATTTCGAGACAAGATAGAGCCCAAAGCACAGTAGGGTCGTCCAGCTTCTTTGATTGGCTAAATAATGTTCTGGCCTGTGTTAACCGTTTGCTCACGAATCACAAAGGTTCAGTGCCGNCAGCTTCTTTGATTGGCTAAATAATGTTCTGGCCTGTGTTAACCGTTTGCTCACGAATCACAAAGGTTCAGTGCCGGAGTTGCTTAGTCCTGATTGGCTCGGTCAAAGACGGACACGGCACCAGCAGCCAATGGAGGTATAGCACCAGCTGAGGTGTTTATATAGTATTGAAGTCTACTGTGTGCTCCAATTTTTACGCGAAAAGTCAGTGGCCCTAGTTAAAATGTACGGCAAAAATTAAAAATTTTTAAATCACTATAGCCACTCTCATTAACTAGTTTCCCGCTGACTTTATAATTTGGCTTGTACAGTGTGAACTANCAGCTTCTTTGATTGGCTAAATAATGTTCTGGCCCGTGTTAACCGTTTGCTCACGAATCACAAAGGTTCAGTGCCGAAGTTGCTTAGTCCTGATTGGCTCGGTCAAAGACGGACACGGCACCAGCAGCCAATGGAGGTATAGCACCAGCTGAGGTGTTTATATAGTATTGAAGTCTACTGTGTGCTCCAATTTTTACGCGAAAAGTCCGTGGCCCTAGTTAAAATGTACGGCAAAAATTAAAAAATTTTAAATCACTATAGCCACTCTCATTAACTAGTTTCCCGCTGACTTTATAATTTGGCTTGTACAGTGTGAACTANTTTTTAAATCACTATAGCCACTCTCATTAACTAGTTTCCCGCTGACTTTATAATTTGGCTTGTACAGTGTGAACTACGTAGCTGTATCCTTGATAGGGGCCTGAAGAATTCGAGGATTCGTTTTGGGACAAGCTAGAATTCAAAACACGTGTGTTTATGTAACTTTAGCCATTGGTCCACACGGTGCTTGACGTCTCCTGGAGAACTGTGCCCAATTGTCGCCTTCCACTACGACATCAGATAACCAATGTGCAGTTGATATCGGCATATTTGTAAATAAAACTGTAGAGTCTAGCCTGCAGGTAATTAAACTCGAGAATTTCTCAGGAATCATTGAATACAAAGAAAATTCTAGGAGTAAAGCAAACTGTAAAATTCTAAACTTTTTTGACGCGAGTTTCAGGTACCGACATGGCAGCTCCTGTAACCAGACGCGCATGCTCGTTGCTCCGTTTTGCAGTATAAATGAAACTAACGTGACCCGTTGCTTTTTCGCCGTCTAGAGAGTACAACAAACGCACAAATGCTGTCTGCCAGCTGGAATGTAGAAGCATGTCGAGTGCTCTATAATGCGATTTGACTAAAGGTTGAACATATTTATGCACGTTTAATTAAAAGGTTACCAGACTGATCATCGTTACCAGGTCAAACCTCTGTAACGGAATGCATACATCAGGAAATCCTAACCTCAAAAACACACTCCCGTAATTATTTATAATAATATGTAATTGGTGAACGGCGTTCCAACATTTTGCTGGTTAATGACGGCATTTTTCTGGCGTGTACGGCTGGAGTTCGCATCATAATTGGCTGTTTAACCTCTGTATTGTTAAGTACTCTGTGACATAATCATAAAAGCTTAAACAACGTAAAGTGTTATTAAAAACATGTGGACTCAAAATTTTTTCTTGATTTTTCAGTGTCTCTAATTATCATTAATATGCCAGTCAAACGAGTTTAGGGCAAACGTTATGTAAGATTTCTTTCAATTGGGGTTTCAAGTCACATGACTATAGTTACGGGTGTGCAAAATTCTCGTTTTTATTTGGCATCGCGCTAGACTCTATAATCCTCTGAATACTGAAGCCGGTGTCGTTAGTTCATTGGCTGATATCTCTGAGTATGAAGACATTCTCCTTTTGACAAGACTGCACATGATTATAGCTAGGGCTAGTGACTTTTCGCTTAAAAATCGGAGCACACAGTAGACTTCAATATTATATACACACCATAGCTGTTGCTATACCTCCATTGGCTGCTGGTGCCGTGTCCGTCTTTGACCAAGCCACTCAGGACTAAGTAACTCCNTATACCTCCATTGGCTGCTGGTGCCGTGTCCGTCTTTGACCAAGCCACTCAGGACTAAGTAACTCCGACACGGAACATTCGTGATTCGTGAGCAATGGGTTAACACGGGCCAGAACATTATTTAGCCAATCAAAGAAGCTGGACGACCCTACATTGCTTTGGACTGTAGCTTGTCTCGAAATCCTTTCGCGAAATATCAATGCCCCTAATTATAGCACACCATTATGAAGTTCGTACTCTTGGAGTGAAGTTTTTCGAGGCGTGTCAATTATGGTCCAAAGGCAAATGCAATGCAAACTTGCGTGAACATAACTTGCAGCAAAAAATAACGCGGAGTTTGCAGGTCTCTAGCGGTGGGGCTTCCGACCATATGACGAGTGAATTCACTGAAAATATTCTTTCGCATCGAGAGGCAGGTACTTAAAGCCCGTTCACACGGTAAAATAATTCTTCAATTCACCTTCAATTATTATTGATTTCAATTCATTTACTGCTATATGACATCATAAAACGTCATAATAGTGGTGATTTTCTCTTTCAATTTCTTGAATGTCTCGTTTCCCTTCAATATTTTCGTTTCGAACGTGTTCTATATTTTCTTGAATTCAACTTTTCAGTCGCCAACTAGAGCTTTTCTGACAATATTAATGTAAGTTATCTCATAACAATATAGTTGTGTGCCCACATTTAAAGTTGTTACAAAATAAGAACGCATAATTAAAAAAAAAGGAAATGTTCAATAATGTAAAGAACATTTGTTTTGTGTTTAACCAATATTTTTCGTGTCGTGCATGAGTTACAGGTACTTCTGAAAACTAACTTTTTAAATTCATTAAACTAGTTTTTTTTTTCAAAAGTGTGTAATGAATATTCATCTAGATACTTGAAAGCTTATTTTATGCAATCATTGAAAAACAAATTAAGTGAATTTTTAGTTCAGTGGATAATTGAATTCAACAAATATTCGATCGTGTGAAACGGCCTTAAGCATCACATGAGTGACATATAATTCCACGTTATAGTAGGAAGTAGCTAAACTTGGAAAACCATTAGTCACTGGTACCAAATATACGAACTTGGGGAGTACTTGTTTACGCTAAACAATAACTGTTTCACACAAACAAACTGATCTTTCCCCAAACATCCGTATTCGTTTCCTTCAACAAAATACCCTTCTTAAAATAAATGTGTTGTGCCAAACACCTGTTTGGTTGTTTCGAAATCAGCAGTAGCCACACACAAAAGTTTCACAAGTACGCTATCAACTAAGCATATGGTTGTCTTTAAGATTCATATATATCGTGGTAGGTTCAAATCACTAACTTGATTAATAGAACTGAGCAAATATTTGGTTGGCTGGAACAATCTGACGTTGTTAATCCTCCAATGTGTATTAACAATAAATTTAAATGGCTACTTTATACCAGTTTTTATTTGGTTGGCTGCACTATGGTCGAGTTTAAAGGCCGTGTTTGTTCGAAAATACAGCTCGAGAGTTCGTATACAAGTAATGTGAGGATTAAGATATCAGCAGGGCTTTCCCGTTAGGTTGGTTAAAAGAAATGTTAGTGTAAACCATTTCAAAAATATTATTTCAAATGAATGCAAAAAGAACACACAAGTATAGATAGTGTGTTCAGGAGTATTATGTTAGTTAAATAAACATAAACTAAGAAACAAAGTTGTGCTGGTAGTTAAATGCAAGTAACGTCTCAGCCTTGCAAGATAAAGCTACGGGTTATATTCTCAGATTGATTCGACGTCAAATTTCTTCAACATTTAATTAAATTCCTAAATTAATGAAACACAATATTCGAATTACTAAATTTTAAATTATTATGCATAAGTAGGGCCAGTGACTTTTCGCGTAAAAATCGGAGCTCACAGTAGACTTCAATATTATAGACAAACCTCAGCTGTTGTTATACCTCCATTGGTTGCTGGTGCCGTGTCCGTCTTCGATCAAGCCACCCAAGACTAAGTAACTCCGACACTGAACCTTCGTGATTCGTGCGCATACGGTTAACATGGGCCAGAACATTTCTTTAGCCAATCAAAGAAGTTGGACGACCCTACAGTGCTTTGGACTGTATCTGGTCTCGAAATCTTTTCGCGAAATATCACTGCCCCTATACATAAGGGTTTAGGAAGAAATGTAACCACAAATTTACTGCGTCGCTTGCTCGAAACACAAGGTGGGGATGTTCACCGTAACACAAATTTCGTAGCAACAATATTCGGTCGACTCGACAAAATATTTATTCAGCACGGTTTAAACACATCGTTTCGTCGACAGGAACAAACGTGTTTCGCCCTCAGGCGTTTCTTTCTTTCGGAGCAACGTTATTCTCATGTCGGAACAGCTGCCGTCTTGAACTGCCGTCGGCTCTTCGTCTCGTGTGCGACGGCGTTGGGCAATAACCTCCCTGGTCGGAAGTGCGTGGTCGATAACTTGCGGAAAATTAAACCTGCATCCATTACCAGCCTTGTCATTACGCGGACGTTGCACGCCGCGAGTATTTTAATCACCTCGCCGATCGTTAATGCTCGGCTTATTTACGATGTCCCGCTCGTCGCCACTTGAGCGTTGCGCATTCCTCTCTCGATGGAGCGGTGAACGGCCTCTCGTCCCTACGACGGCGTTTGTCTCGAAGACCTCGCTGTCAGCTAACGTCAAACGGCAGCTTTCCCACACAAAAGAAGCTTCGCTATTTAACTACAAAGGCACGCACGCAATTCTGCAGGTGAAGCAAGCAAAATTTACAGTGATTTTTTCTTTTGAATAAGTATATTCCACTCTCTAACATGCGCAAATAATTTTAATACTTTTTTTTTCCTGTCTGTCAAAAAAACGCGCGTTGTTCTCGAATACGATTTTAGATTGCAGTTATTCTCGGCGTTTGAGTGTGTTCTATACGGACGGGAAATTCAATTAACACGCCGGCAAACTTACCTTGCGCCCGTCAGAAGACGGGGCGTAAAAAAAAATATCGAAGCGTTGGCCGCCGTGCGGAGAGACACCTGCACGCAAGACGGAAACATATACTCGTTGCACGACTTCGACCTCGTCGTATGACTATGAAAACACAATGCATTTGAATTTTTAATCCAAGGGGACAGAGTAGATAAATATATAGACCCAAAATAGCGTGGCGTTTCCATTTGACGTGGGCGTACCCATCCTCTGGTTGGTTGCACGACGGTCTAGGCACGGGCTTTGTTTCTGATTCGGTATTGCGTGCCGCGAAAGGTTCCCTATTGGTAGAGACCTGGAAAATTCGCGAGTTCAATGAACTGCAGGCTAGACTCGACAGTCTTATGTACAAATGTGCCGAGATTAGCTGTGCATTGGTTGTCCGCTCTCATAGTGGAGGGCGACGATTGGGCCAGCGTTCTCCAACAGGTGTTAAACACCGTGTGGAACAATGGCTAAAGTTATATAAACATACGTGTTTTGAATTCTAGCTTGTGTCGAAATGAATTCCACGAATTCTTCAGGTGTCTACCTATTGGTTATGATGTTGGCAGACAAGTAAGTTGCCAGGCGCTGATTGGCGAACGGCCATTTTGGGGGCGTGTGCTGCTGGAATTCATAGCGTAAGTGGCTATTTCACATCTGTATTCTTATTTACTCAGCGAGTTCAATTAGAAGAATCATTGCACTGAATCTTCTGCTGATTAACTGTTTTCTACTGGTAAGTTAGAAGAATGCACTGAGGTTTCACTACAGACCAGTGCAGTTCACTAGGAATCAGTAAAAAAATTACTGTTTTATCAGTTGGCATCAGTAACTGAAACGATCAGTAGAATTTTTCTGATTCTAGTGGGGCAGTTTATACCGGTCTGCAATTGAATTCTCTGATCTGGGGCAGTTTCAACTATTTAGACTTTATAGCACAGGGACTCCTCTTTTCCGCGAAAATTTCCATAGCTTGCTGTACTCCAAAATAACTTCAACTGAGAACCATTGTCGTTATTAGACGACTTCAACTGTCATGCACAAGGACACCCGATATTCATGGGAAAAAATGCTCTGTCTAGTCGTATTTCAAAACACTTTAACGGAGATACACTTTCGCGATTTGATGGGTTTTAACTGCTACGCGTTTAGGTGTCAGGCCCATAATAATAGACCGTCATTATCCGAGAAGTAAAATAATGTCTTCTCTCAAATACCCGAGCTCAGTGAGCAGGGCCACCTGTTATTCGAGAAAATATTCCATTATTAGTTAAACTACAAAACACTTTAGCTTAGAACCAATATCGTGTTTTTATTATTTTAACTTGCAAACGTCTTAAGTGTCTACCAGCCAATCACGGACGCTCAGTGTCGGGGAAACTTTATTCTGATTGGCCCCAGTCGAGTAGAAAATGTCTTCTCACGCAGACACACGGCGAGTAGCCGATAGGAATTTGCAAGTGTACAGGTAGAATTTGAAGTCTGGAATGGGCGAAAACAAGTCACCCTACCTATAATTAATTAAATATAAAAGAAAGGTATTTAACTAGTTTTACTGGAGTTGCGTTTAAACGTATTTGTAACAAGCCTGTTATATTTTAAAATAAAGACAGAAGTTAACCGCTAAAAAGTTTGGCGGCAAAATATTTCCGAAACGCTGTAACATTTTATCCTGTTTTATATAGTTATTATTTTTTTTACCGTAACTTAACTCTTCAAATAATAATATCTGGGGATCGGAAAATTTTGCGAATTAATTTGAAGACAATCTTAATTTCAAACACGTGTGCATTTATGTTACATTTGCAACTGGGCCACAGTTTACTTGATACGGCCTGGTGAACTCAGAGCCAATAACAGGCCTGGAATAAAAAAAGCACTGAAATCCATGTCACCGGTTCTGAGGTTTAACTGTCTTCACATTGAGGCATCAGCCAATAAACACAAAGCTGAGACTTGAAAATACGCAGGACCACGGAATCTATCCTACAGGTCGTTTAAAACGCAACATATTCCTGTCCCTAATAACAACACATTTTTCTGTATGGAGGCACCACACTGAAATGATTAATTTTGTTTATACGAAGTTCTTCGAAATTAATTGCCGAGATTATTTTGTAACATTAAAACGAAATTATAGAAAATTTTATAGCGTATTACGGTGTACTGTGAATAACTAATATCTAGAGACCTGAAGAATTCGCGGATTTATTTTGAGACAAGCTAAAATTCAAAGCACGTGTGTTTATATAACTTTAGCCATTGGTCCACACGGTGTTTGACACCTCCTGGAGAACCCTGGCCCAATCGTGACCTTCCACTATGACAGCAGACAAATAATGTACAATTAATATCAGCATATTTGTACATAAAACTGTATAGTCTAGCTTGCAGTTCATTAAACTCGCGAATTTTTCAGGTCTCTACTAATATTGAATCTTAACAAGTACCTCCACTTTCATATTCACGTGATCAGCAATTGACTTCTAGTAATTCAAAAAAAATTTCGCAAATAGTTCCGAAATTAATTTTTTTTGTAAAACGTACAATATTTTTAATCCTCCCCGGCCGAGTTAAGTGGGAAAATATATAAGTTGTAATTAACGTCGAACAGGAAAGATATTTTATGCAGTGCAACACATTAAGCAGGCAACTCGTCGCACGCTAAATCACCGTTTGTGTTTACTGATAACGTGTATACCTACACATGACTTACATCGCACGCCATGCAATGGTGTTACAGGATTTTAACGCTTATTTGAGTGCTTTAGTGGTAAATCTATGGAAAATACCGTTGTCACAACTTGATCACGTTGTAATGGATACACGTTGTCCGGCTTACGCCCAGTAAAGCTGGAAACAACGCAGGGAAAGTAGTTCAGTGTCTTAGCGGAGAATTACATTTGCTAAGTAAACATTTGTGAATACCGAAAAAAAAAAAATTCTGCTTTATTTTAAAACACATAATTAAATAAATCGGCAAATTTGTACAGGTTTACTTTCGTAATAATTTCGCAGATTCACTTGCCTGACGCATGACTAGAGTGATGACGCCTATGACAATGCTAACTTTACGTAAGATGGAATTATACGCAATGCGCAACAAGAATATCTTAAGCAGAGCTTTCAAAATTGCTCGGTTTAACGTGAAAAGCCTGTAGTAGGAAATAGGCCCACGTGAATGTCGTAACAATTATATTATTTCTTATTTAATTTTGCTTAATGTGCCACATTGTCACAGGGAATAAATGTTCTTCTGATATTCGAACGGCTTCGCTGATATATACACAGGGTGATTCTAAAATCATGGGACTAACATTGAGGGGCGGTAGAGCTTACTAAAACAAACAATTATTGTATAGGGATATATGGGCGGAAGTGACGCGTTGAGGCACAAACACAAAAATAACACNACAAACAATTATTGTATAGGGATATATGGGCGGAAGTGACGCGTTGAGGCACAAACACAAAAATAACACATGAAATTCAACACATTGCTTATTTACAACGTCGCCGCTAAATGCCTTTTTACAGCAATGTTTATAATAATTGCTCAAAATTGCTACCACCGACAGTAATGCAAGCTTGGTAGCGTCGGTGGAGTGATTGGCGAACAGATTCAAATACGCCGGGTATTTCACGCACGCCACCATTGTCAGCCAATCACGCCATATGTAGAGGTCGCCAAGCATGCGTGACTGTTGGTGGATGCATTTCCAGCAACTGTTTTAACATTTTCTGTACGGAATCACTCGTTAAGTATGCTGCTAATGAACATTTTATGTTTCCATTAATGTGTTATGTTTTTGTGTTTGTGCCTCAACACGTCACTTCCGCCCATATATTCCTATACAATAATTGTTTGTTTTAGTGAGCTCTACCAACCCTCAATGTTGGTCCGATGATTTTATAATCATCCTGTATATAAATAAATAAATANTGTTTTAGTGAGCTCTACCAACCCTCAATGTTGGTCCGATGATTTTATAATCATCCTGTATATAAATAAATAAATAAATATATATATATATATTTATTTATTTATTTATTTATATATGGAAAACATTTAACATATGCCACTACAGGCAAAAACCTGCAGATGTTATTTGGCTCATGAAGTATGCATTTTTCGCGAAAGACATCAACATCCTACGTGTAGACAAGCAGGTGTCCTCTTTATATTGGCCGGGTTAATGTGTGAGGATGCATTCTCTATTTTACTCGGCCTCACTTACTCCAGCAATGAACGGCCGTGATTGGCTGGCAGACACCTCAGACGCGTTAGAGTTCAAATTTTACAACCCCGAAATAGTTTCCGAACTAAAGTGCATTCCAGAACAACTAATCGTGGAAGCTTTTTGCGAAAAACTGGTAGCTCTAATGTATGCCATTTCTTCAGACACGCCTGATGAATGTAATATATCGCTTTTAAGTTTTCATACTGTGATCAAATATTTTTTTCTTGGGAAAATACGTCCGAATAGAACGTAATCAACTATGTCACAGCCGCTTATGGATAGAGGCAAAGAAATTTCCCAAATTCATTTTAGCAAAAGCTAGATTTCAACGACGTGTATATTTTGGTTTCTTTTTCAACACTTTTAAAGTTATTTTTTTGACACGTTCTGGACAGCTTAAAGCCGATAACGAACCTGCAAGAAAACAAGTATTAAATCCCGTGCTAACTTTTCTACGGCAAAATTGAACCATCAACCTACGATCAACGAATTGGGACTGGAATGCACAACGAATTGTGGAGTCAAGCGTGTTGCCGAAAGAATCAGCGAAAAAAAAAAAAAAATGGTCCCTGGTTGTTTATGCGTACATACAGAAGACAGCAATTAATTTTACACGTCACATGAATAACGTAACGTACTGTAACTTATATGTAGGTATAACTAAAAGAACATGCGCGTACTGCACAGGGGTATAATTACCACAAACGGCCAAATGAAGCCTCCACCAACTCCTTAACCCTTTCAGACCCACTTTAATTTACGCTTCCAGATGTTGCAATACAACGAATCTTATGATGCGTGCAGAAACAAAAATCGACACAACAATTGTTTCGTTGTCACAGCCAGTGAGCTGTAGGCTATATGATCAGCTACAGTAAAATGAAGCAGTTACGACCTAGACCAGTAAGACGGTTTGCGAATAATTTACCCACAGGTAAGATCCTTGGACATTGAGCATCGCAGTGTGCAATACAGATAAAAGTTTACCTAAACGTGCGTAACGTACACGCATGTGTACAAGTAAGATCATTGGACATTGAGCATCGCAGTAGGCAGTAGAGACCAAATATTACCTACACGTGCGTAATGTACACAAATGTGTACAATTATGATCCTTGGACATTTTGCATCGCAGTATGCAGTAGAGACCAAATATTACCTACACGTGCGTAATGTACACAAATGTGTACAATTATGATCCTTGGACATTGAGCATCGCAGTATGCAGTAGAGACCAAATATTACCTACACGTGCGTAATGTACACAAATGTGTACAATTATGATCCTTGGACATTGAGCATCGCAGTATGCAGTAGAGACCAAATATTACCTACACGTGCGTAATGTACACAAATGTGTACAATTATGATCCTTGGACATTTTGCATCGCAGTATGCAGTAGAGACCAAATATTACCTACACGTGCGTAATGTACACAAATGTGTACAATTATGATCCTTGGACATTGAGCATCGCAGTATGCAGTAGAGACCAAAATTTACCTAAATTTGCGTAATGTACACAAATGTGTACAATTATGATCCTTGGACATTGAGCATCGCAGTATGCAGTAGAGACCAAAATTTGCCAAAATTTGCGTAATGTACACAAATGTGTACGAGTAAATTCATTGGTCATTGAGAACCTTAGTGTGCAATACAGACCAAAATTTACCTAAACTTTCGTAATTTACACAAATGTGTACAAGTAAGATCATTGGACATTGAGCATCGCAGTGTGCAGTACTGACAAAATATTATCTACACTTGCGTAATGTACACAAATGTGCACATTAAGCGCGTGTAAGAAAATTTTTTTCAGTACTGCAAACTACGAAGCTCAATCAAAGACCAATGATATAACCTGTGGGTAAATGATTCGCACACCGTCTTACTGTAGCCGAACATATAGCCTACAGCTCATTGGCTATGAAAACGAAATAAGTGTTGTGTCGACTTAAGTACATTACGCATCATACATTTTTTCGTTTGCACCATCTGAAAACGTTAACTAAAGAGGGTTTGAAAGGGTTAAAACATTATCCCGAGTATGTATACTTGTTCACGTTTGACATGGTCGGAGTTGTCCAAGTCCAGAAGCTGCAACAAATATGGGCATCACATTTACCTGCGCAGTGCTCTTGGCTGCTGCTGACACACCAGAAATGGTATATCGTGGAAGCATGACCAACAAC
>NQII01000316.1:429171-446656 GCA_002778355.1 Clitarchus hookeri | reverse complement strand
GGGGGGTCTGCTGTACGAGTGTGTATGAAAGTGTATACATGAATTGTATTTGCGTATTGACTGACGTTGTAAGCGTACAGAATGTTACTTCTTCTACCATGTTGTGGTAAGACTACACGCCTCTCAGTTAGGCGAATCGGGTTCGATTTCCGGCGGGGTCACTTCCAGATTTTAGCATGTGGGAATCGTGCCGGACGCCGCCGCTGGTCGGCGGGTTTTCTCGGGGATCTCCCTTTTTTTCGCCCTTGCGTTCCGGAGCCGCTTCATACTCACCTCGCTTCACCCTCATCGGCTCTCAAGACCTCGATGTTAAGTGCCACCAAAACCTTTCCACTACATTCCACCAAGGATCTACAAATAAATTGTTTCCGTAGGTAAGAAATTCGTGCGTACTTATAAAATCAAAAATTTATTCTTTTTGCAACGCCTGATACAAAAAAGAATTTAATGTGTACGTTAATGGGTTAATACGGAAATCGCCTTTAATTAAGCGCGTTCACGTGTGCAGTGAGCGCGGTGGAATACATTTTGTCTCCCCACCCGGCCTGGCTTTCGCTCGCGGAACAATAATAAAAAAAAAATGAGTTTTCAGCAACGCCTCCCACATAAATAGCGAAAGCGACGTTGGGAGCAAGAGTGGCGTAGGTTGCGAGCCACCTGGCGGGAGTGAGTGGAGTTAGCCGCCCGCCTCCCGCGGGTTTCCCGCGAGCACAGAACAGGCGAGCGCGCAGAAGCGCGTTCTTCCGCGCTCTGGCAAGTCTGCGCTGGATCCCGGGCAAACACTGTTCACTGCAATGTGAGCACTGTTGAAACGAACGTGAGAAAAAAATCACTGCCACCAACCTGCGCGTATTGTAACGGACACACACTGACCGGCATGCGCCCAGTTAAGTTGGTAACAAAGTAGGAAAAGTGAATACATGTCTTAGCGGTTAATTAAAAGTGTTCGGTAAATATTTGGAAATACTGAAAAGATTTATTTTATTTTCTGCAATGTTTTAATACATATGCGTAGGAGCACGTGTTTTTCGCGAAAAGATTTACGCGTATGCTAGACTTCAATATCCTATGGGCACACTTGGGGTCTTCCTTTTGGCTATTCGCCGCTTGGGTTTGTGTGAAGAGCGTCTTTTACATTAACGAATCAGAATTAAGTATCTCCGATATTGACCGTCCGTGTTTCGCGGACAGACACATAAGACGCTTAACTATTCAAATGATACAATCACGGAAGTGGTTCTGAGCTAGAGTGACTTGGAACACAACTTGTCCTGAAATCTGTTCGCGGAAAAAACCGAGCCAAAAATTTTGGACAGTAGTCCTATTTGCTTTCCAATAGCCCGTTCACTATTGAAATCAACCTTCGAAAAAAGTCACTGCCCCTACCTGCTTTTATTTTAACGGGCACACTGGCTCTCATGAGCTTAATAAAGTTGGTAACGACGGAGGGAAAGTAGTTCCATGCGCAACGTTGAATTGAAAGTGTGAGGTAACAATTTGTGAATACTGAAATTATTTATTTTTCGTTCTGTTTTTTTTCAATGCATATAAGATCAAGAATTGAAAAATTTGTAAAATGTTTACTGTTCAAATAATATTAAAGTTCCACTTGACCGGCGGAGGAATAAAGTGGCGAGGTCCATGGCAATGTTAATTTTACTTATGGTGGAAGAATACGCCATGCAGATACAAGTAGAACTTTAGCAGGGCTTTCAAAATTGCTCAGTTTAACACGAACAGTCTATAACACGTTGAGTGCGGTACCAATTTACTGATAATTAGGGCCACCCGATTTTCACGGAAAGAGTACCATGCACGCTATACTTCAATGCACTAAGGGCATATCAAAGTTTTCTCTTGCTTATTGGCCACGTGTATTTGACATAATACATTTTCTTATTTGAATTGCCGTTCGGAATGAATTTGCTCCTATCGTGTACGTTTGTGATTCGCGGGCTGGCCCGCAAGAAGCGTAACACGTAAATGATTAAATTCCCAAAAATGGATCCAAGCTAGAATGTTTTGAAATACAGCTAGTCGTGAAATATTTAGCGAAAATTGGATGTCTCTACTGATAAGTACGACAAGCTTGAAGTGAGTCGCCTATATTCACGTCTGTACGACAACAGAATAGTTAATCATACAGAGACGAAATGGCGCATCGGTTCCTTTGATGTTGGCGTAAACATTCTCACATTTTTTTGAAAATGTCTTTATATGGCAGTTTTTTTTTAGAAGGTTTCCTCGTATTGGCTGTGTGAGGCTTTGGGTTTGGTCCCAGTGTCTTATTGGCTGCAGCGTTCTGTGAAATATCCCCTATTGGCTGGGAATCTTCACTTGCCATATTGGAGTATTGGTTTTTCTAGCTTTTTTTATATTAATAATAAAGAAAAATCCATAAATATCATTTACTCAACTTGCTGTTGACCTTACACATAAGTACAGACAAGACAAGGGAACTAATAACTCTTATATACACCACAATATTGTGACATAAATACGAGTTCGTATTTGCGTCATTATGTATATACTGCTGTGTGAGATCAATAGCTAGGGGCGCCCGATTTTTGCGAAATGATTAGATGACCAGTTGTACTTCATAAGAGTTTAGTTCTCGTGGTTGGATGATTTACGTGTTACGGGTCTTATCTGTCGGCCAGCGCATCACAGAAAAAACGGTATTAGAGTAACTTAATTCTGATTAGCCACTGAATTACAAAATGTCTCCTGACAAAGACAAGGGGAAATATCATTCAAGACCTGTTTTTTTTTTGTAATATTGGAAGTTTTAATACAGATGTTGCTAAAGATGATATTGTGTTTGTTAAGCAAGTTACTCAAGCTCAAGAAAGTTATGTTCTTGTGTCTTTATTGTACAGATTTGCTATTCAAGGTATAACTGCTCATCCTGGTTGTGGTATTTTGGAGGTCTGTTCATGTGCCAGTACGGTATTGAAATAAAGCGAGCGTGAAAATCTTTTCGCGAAAGTCAATACTTAGCTGGGTATAAAGGTAATTTCGGAGTTTTCTTTTTTAGAAATATAGAGCTTTAAAAAAAAACAACTATTTAATACGACAGGGAAGGTTTTCCCTAAAGGTTTGGCTTCACTTATTTTACAGAAATACTTTGTTTTCGTGTCGTAATTTGAATTTCAGAGGAATTATTGGAAATGTTTCATTATATAAAATTTTCAATTTACTAGTTGTTTAATACTTTTGTATCTTATTGTCACTGTGTGCTATTTCTTCCTTGAAAAAGGCAGGAAATCGCTGCTAAAATATAAATATGTTCCTGAATTTTTATGACCATCAGTTATCACACAATTAAAATTACGCACAAAATATAAAACATCTCGTAAAATGTACATTTTATATAACACTGGTCAACATAAAAAAAGCTTTTTCTTTCACAAGGACTAAAAAAACAAATTCTAACTATTTTTACCATGCTGAGTTCAAATATGTTCTCAAATGTTTTCCATCAGGTAGGGATATTTATATGGCACGTGTTAAAAGTTTTAAAAGAATTAGTACTTACGAAGCACTAAATAATAAATATATGGCAAATTTACGCTTACCTAAAAAATTTTATATTATGATTTTCGGCCATATTTCGCGTTCGGGATGTCTCTCTTCTTGGTCCAGCAGTAGCCGGCCAGCATATTGGGACTCCATTTGCCTTGGTACCTCTTTCCCATAGTAGAAATCTGCTGATGAAAACGCTCACCATGTACATCAGAGATAGCCCCAAGATTTTCAGGGAAGAAGTTAGGTGAGAGTCCAAGAAGTGTTCAAAGACATGTTGAAGCCCATTCTTTTGTACGACGTCAGAATATCACTCACTATTTCACTGTAGTTTTCTTCTTTATTTTTGCCAATAAATCCACAACATATATTTTTGAATTATTACCACGCTGCTTTTTCCGGTGGATGTAACAGTTCCTGAAAATGTTCATCATCCGATATTAGTGATCAGCGCCAGAGAGGTAATTCGTACCCTACGACCCGCCCTGTATCTCGCAGGGCGCGAATAGCGTCATACAGAAGTATATTACGCAAAACTGACTGTCACAAGAAAACTATGCCTAATGGAAGAAATTTGATTTCATATTTGAATTCAGCATAAAAAACAGGACTAGGGTCGCTATTCCGTTTCCTTGTGAAAAAAACCATGTTGAAGTGTCATCGTTCATCGTCAGTAATTACTGTGAATTCAAAGCTATGTAGAATTTATGCAAACGAATATGAAACCAAGCATTAAGGTGCTCCGCTGCCTGGAACTTGAACTACGTTGCAGAGCGCTTGAAATACACGTTCCCGTGACCTTAAATGACCTTAAAACTAAAAACTCCAAAAAAATGCAGGAAAATGATAAAATCCCGAAAATATTATAAAAATTAGAAAAATTATAAACGACTAAAAACTGAAACAATTATTCAAAGATATACATGTAGGAGATCCAGGGTTCGATGACAGGTGGATCGACTTAACTCCCTACCTGTCCGGCCCTCGCCAGGTTTTCCAGTGTCCACATTGTCAGCCATGTTAGATGTCGGTGACTTTGACTATTTACTTTAACCCCGGTGACCTTGAAGTCAAAAAATTATAAAAAATCTCAAAAAATATAAAACTTTAACAAATTTTTAAAAATTCCAAAAATGTTATAAAATTGTATTTAAAAATTATAAAAAAATTATTAAAAGTTATTATTAAACAACGTACATTTCCAGAGGTCCTACCACGACCGACCTTTTTTTATTTTTTTATTGGTTATTTAATCGGTAAATTACTCGTATTAGCTCGACCCCTTCCATACCATGCCGTATCTACTGAACATTTATTTTTAGTATCACCCACTAGAGCCCACTGGTAACATGTTTTAACCACCAGAGATATATTACTGTCGACAAGAGTGCTATCGACCTGTAGCGAATGGTGACGAAGTCATGTAAACCATCATGTTCAAATTTTTTTATTTATTCTTAAATGCAAGTATTTTTATTTAAAATATATTTTTTATATAAAGTGGGGGTTTTTATAATATAAATATAAATACATGTTTTTTACACAAAATTTATTCAGTAAAATAAGATATGGGTAATAACATATACGAAGGTGTATTAATTACAATCTTCGGTGTTTACCGCTTGATGTCCGCATCGGCGACCCAGGAATTGTAGTGGGCTAAGAAACCCCACCACTTGACATACTACTGTCCATTACGCCGTTTCAACACCTTCTCGACCAAATACACATCTGGAAACTTTGTAGGCACGATCTCCTCGGCGTAGAAACCTCCATGGATGGGAACATTATTCAGATCCTCGAGAAAGTAGGTTCTCGGAGCATAGTTGCTTATACGTCGAACACGAAAGAGTTCGGGGCTCCAATTCGCTGTAAATCCTTTTTCGAAGGTGTTTTTCTATTTGGAGATGCGTACCGGTATCCAAATAGGCTTTAGGCTTGGGTGGGTCCCTCCTTTTCACATCAGTGTACAATGTTCAAAGCAGGGAGTCATCTTTCGCATTTTCGGGCTTCATGCATGTGGTAGAGTGAACAGCAGAATTGTATTCGCGTACGAGTTTAGTACTATATCACACCACTTGTAGTTGCTATTCGCAGCGAAATACCTCCATATCTTGCCCTTCAGAATCCTGTTAAACCTCTCGACGATAGAAGTTTTGAGATTGCTGCATGTGGAATAATGATTTTAGTAATGATTCTTCATGAGGGCTTTGAACTTTGCATCGTAGAATTCCGTGCCCTGCAAGTTTGTAGATAAGTCGGGATAACTCCTTCATAAAGCACATCAGCCATGGCCTCGGTGACATCAAGGGTTTTCATCGACTTTACAAGCCTGGCCCAGGAGAATTTGCTATATGCATCGATGGCGGTAAACATGTAATTGTAGCCCTTATTAACTCGATCATACAGTATCATCTCGTTGAGGTCGGCTTGAAATAGGTCGTTCATCCCACATATCACGACCTTGCGGCAACGGTAGTTGCATCTCGCAGATGTGTTCAGTTCATTGGCGATTCCCAATCAACTCATTCTATGTAGCCTCTCTCCTTCAGTTATTCAATGATTGAATTGATCTCGTTAGTAAGGGAGTAATTTCCAACCCTTTGCGAAGCGAACAGTAGTATTAATTAGTCTATCGACCAGCTCGTTCGGGTCACCCCAGAATACGTAGTCAGTGTGCCTGTCGTCGTCTATCTTCTTCAGACCTTCGCAGCTTTTCAATGTTCACTGAAGAGGTCTGCGTGAATGCCGATTTTTCCGTGATCTTCGTCCTTATAAACACTTGTCTCGGGATTGTTATCTTGGTAAAGTGCATGTGTGAGTTCGCCAACGTCTTGTTTTCCAGCAGGTCGGATTCTGTAAACACTATGGGCTCCTTGCCAAATAGAAGTTCGTAAAGACCAGGGGTTCTACGTGTCTTGAAATTGCCTACTTGGATGATCACACAAGGTAGAAACTCTAATTCACTAGCACCGAGGAACCATTTATCATTATGCCTGTATATGCTGTATGTCATATCAATATTGCGAGATGTGTACACTCGTAGGTAGCGACGAACCAGAGCATTGTGATTGAAGACTTTCTACTGTACCTGTTTCTTGTGTGACAAATCTGCATCCGATACATCATCCCCATTTATTTGTACATCATCATGTTTCAGCTTCTTCGAGACGACGAATAACTGGCTTTAAAATGTCTTCATTTATAAGGTCTCGTGACAATTTAGGCTTTCTTGGCAAGCAAATACTTCGAGGGAGCAGACTGAATTGTCCGATGTAAGTTGCCAGCAATGTCCGACATCGCTCTGGAGAAAAATAGTTCATGTTGTTCTCTTTTATAGGTTTAGTCATGCATCTCCGAGAAATAACTTTTGATCTTGCCCAGGAATTCGCTGCAGGCATCCAATATATATCTGCTGTGGTTCTGAATATCGGTTTTAGTGGAGATATGGGTAATCGAGAAAGCGAATGTATGAGAAATTGAACCTTTCAGCACTTTCAGATCCTCTTCATTTTGTGCAGATGCCACATTCAATCTGTCGATAATATGATTTTGAACACTCGTTATGTGCTCGTCCATAGCCTCCATATCGCGAACGATCTCGGTATTCACATGCTTCATCTTTTCCCCGAACTCGGACAGATAGTAGCGAAATAATGTGTTTTGTTCAGTCAACATAAAGCGCAGTTCCGAGATGATGGCATTACCAGTTTCAAGGACGAAATGTTTAATTGCAAAATCCTCGGATCGTTCGGATTCGCCAACATTTGGAATCATTCTACTACCAGCATCGCAGGTTCCATCGTTTCTTGGTAAGAGACAACCTCCATCTTCGTTTTTGAAAGATTCAGCTTGAGGCTACTTTGCCCTAATAGATATGCTGTAACTTATACTTGACAGTCGACGATGAACTGATAGAATCCCTGTCGATAACTCCCATTTTATAGGTGACAGTCCTTAACGACAGTCAAAACACCGTACTTGTCTTTCCAGCACAAAGCACACAGACTCTTCAAATCTGATAGCATCATATCTGTATTTACATTATATTCTTAAACGAGGCCACAAATTCATATCGTCAATGCGAAATAACACCAACATTTTTGCATCGTCACAGAGCAGTGGTTTGTGTATGCACGAATAAGTTTGGCTCAGATAGACGTTGTCCACCTTTGTGTGCTGTCCCATGCTAAAGTAATACTGAATGCATTTTTGCTTTTCGCAGGCAATGTCATTAAAGACAAATATCGAGTTTTGCAATGCTTCACTCGGTGGCAAGATGGAATCATTATCTTTGCAATAGAAATAACCCACACCATCCACAGCTTGCAGTACTCGTGTAAGTCGTTGTTATTTAGGTTGTTGGAGCGATTTTACACATAGGTAAACCCTCTAGACCTGAATACCAATTTATTTTTCCAGCAGGCTCAGTAGGACGCACGTCTTGCCACAATTTGTTGGTACAGCGATGATGAGCCTTACTGTATTCGGAAATAGGCTTCATTGTCGTGATTCGTGGGAGCTACTTTAATCTTCAGCATGAATGCAAATCGGTAGAGTAACAACTTGCTTGATAATACGTATGTAACCACTATTATCTTGTGGTGTGTGTCGTGCTAAGTGCGGCGCTAAGTACAGTGCTATGTTCAGATCTAAGTGAGGTGCTAAGTGCAGTGCTAAGTACAGTGCTATGTTCAGATCTAAGTGAGGTGCTAAGTTCAGTGCTAAGTGCAGTGCTGATCGTGGTGCTGATTGTGGTGCTAAGTGCAGTGCTGATTGGAGTGCTAAGTGTGGTTCTGATTGCGGTGCTAAGTGTGGTTCTAAGTGCGGGGCTCATTGCGGTGGGGATTGTGGTGCTTAATGCAGTGCTGATTGCGATTCTGATTGTAATCGCAGAGAACCAGTGCAACAAGCTTTAAAATGTCTCTTCAAAATATCACTCAGTGTAAACTGTCTCTGGCATAGTTTGCACTGAAATGCCATACTTTAACTTTTCATTCAGCAGGTCATTATTTCATGTCGTTGCAAATTCTGCAAAGCTGTAAATGTTTTACCGCAGAAGCGACAAAGCAGATGCATTATTAGCATTTCTCGCTCATACTGTTCCAAGTCTAAAATGAAACTGAAACGAAAGAAGTATAAAAGTAGAGAATTTATACTTTTCTTGCTCAGTTAACTGTGATGTCTCGAAGAGGTAAGACTGTAGCTGGAAGCGAGATCATTGATATGCTGATCAACAATCTACAATTCGAGCTGCACATTATTTGATACAAGTTCTGCGGGCCGGTAACCAAGATAGCTAAAAAGCTGTCACATTGTGACACAGGCCTCAATGTACTGGACGATGCGTGCAAGCAGCACGAAATCGCTTACTCCCTAAACAAGGATCTGGAAACCCGACACCAGGCAGACAAGACACTTGCACAGAAGGCCCTCGAGACAAGAAAATCATCAGATACTGGACTCTGAGAAAAAATGCCATTTGGGATGTATCCAAAGTGATGAAGGCATAGGTGAAGATGGAAATGGGTGATAAGAGCAAGAGAAAGGCACAGGTTAAAATAGGAACAGGTACAGACAGCAAGAAAAAGGCACAAGTAAAACGAAAAGCAGTGACAAAGAGAATTAAAGCATGCAAGACCAAGAAAACCTCTACTGGCAGATTTTTTTTCATTGCTTTTGTCGGCCCTCGGGGGCCTAATCGGAGCCATGAGTGGTATTGTCCAAGCTGTCAACACAGCATTGAACGAACGGAAGCAGTTGCCCGAGGCCCAAAGATATAATTAATTAAAATATGGATGCTATCACAATGGGTAAAAAAAAACAGCGAAGGCCTCTACTTAAGGCCATTCCTAGTAGGAAGTGGAAGTGTGCAAAAGGAACACAGCAGGAAGAGGCAATATTGAAATCTCTACAGAAACTACAGCTCACTAACATGGATATGTAACTGTTTGCACGCAAATTTAAAATACCCCATTTCAGGGAAGCATTTATGAGAGATGCTTTGCCCCCTAAACGCAAGAGACACGAATGTATCATGATTAATCTGGACACAGCAGCCACGCCCAGTACGCCCTGGTAGCTTATGTAGAAAAGGGTAAACATGCAGATAATTATAACTGTTTTGGGGATTTGCAACCTCCACCCAAACTGAGACAGTACCTGAAAGGAACGAAGCTGACTTACAATGACGAAATGGAGCAGATGTCTAACACTTAGTACTGCGGATATTTGTGTCTTCGTTTCCTGGTTCATTCATACAAATAATTGTATAAAATGGCTGTGTATCGATGATAAACCATCAGTCATGTCGATAATACTACGTTGACAGGGCACAGCTCCGAGATGCGTGCTGTGCACTTTCCACCTCTAGACCTGGATGGGGAATGGTGCACGGGCCTTGTCGGTTTTCAAACCTACAATGCAATACCGAACATCAATGAAAAAAACTGTAATATATACCTCGTAAATAGTGGCAATGTCCTCAACGAAGTAACATTGACATAGGCTATTGTGAAATAGACGGTATTGCAAGGAACATTGAAGATTCACTGTCCCCCAACATAGAATCCGAACTACATGAGAATCCCAATACTCTGAAGAGTGTAATCAAATGCAGCGAAGATATCGACTTTGCAAAACCGGATACTTTCGGACCGATGCAGGTGTTCGAGCCACAATTCTACGAAACTGGCAAAACACACGAGTCGTAGCAACCTGTTAACATTTTGCCAGTTAATGTCATACTAATAAAGTGAGTGTCACATACCTCCATAGTGGACTGAGCAATACGCTGCACGAGTTTTTGCCGATGGTCCCACCATGTTTTAACTGACAATAGCACCGCAAAACATAATTTACATTCCGGTAGTCACGAACAGAGCACACGAAGTGGTCGGGACAGTCGCCGACCAACACAGAGAGTTGGTAAACATTCGAAACGAAGAAATCACCCTACACCTGCATTTGAGAATATGGGAATAAAATTTACAGGAACCAGAATCAATAAAACAAACCCGCCAAGCAATACCTGCAATCAGTACATCGTAGGTCTCCAAGGAGTTAACACATGCTAGGGAGATTTTCCTCTGCAATCTTGGCTTCAAAGTCAATCGCCATGGCAGATTGCCTAAACATTGTAGAGCTAGCCATTTTTGATGACAGAATAACGAAGGTGGAACTTCATTCATACAAACCTTTCCTGATCGGGCCATTCACACTACCATCGGAATTTCGGATATCGGTCCAACACCAAGATATCTGCTCTCTTCCTTGCCAGTCTTTCCTGCGAATTAGGGGGACTCTAACCAAAGAAGATGGGTTAAACCCATCATCGACGAAAATAACAGGAAATGGAATTATTTACCTGATCGATCACATCATGCATTTTCTCAACAGGGTTGAGGTGCTCCAGTCGCGAGATGTGGGCATAACCTAAACGATCAAAAAATTGCATTTCACTCATGCAAAATGAGCTGTCTGCAGCCAAGATGGCAGTATAGGGAATCAAAGATGACTACAGTGTTCTTATATACTCTAGAGATAAGTTAGAAGTGTGCAACCTGCTCTCCATGCTTTTGGGATTTGCCGAAGACTACAAACAAATTATCTTTAATTCGAAGCAGGAACTGGTGCTGCCTCTAGGTAATACACATGCGGACACCATCGTGGGTATGGGAGAAAACCTGGAAACAGAGAAACTGATACTAAAATCTATCGTATGGATGCTGCCTCATGTGCAGTTGAGCACTGCAGAACACATAAAATTGTTAGGGAATGTGGAAGATGGCAAAAAATAGATGTGGCTTTCAGGTAGTGGAGTTTCGAGATGTACCCCGGATTGCCAGCAAGCCAGCATATCAACTGGATGGTGAAGTCCAGCTTTGCTTCTGAGAAAGCGAGCTATAAAATCGTTGGGCGGCAGACCAGAAGACAGCAAAAAGTGAGAGTGAGTTGTTCGCAGTTCGACACATGTAAAATAGAAAATGAGAAAATATTTTTGAATAGCGAAAGCTATCTGTACATTTACATGAACATGAACTTTGAAAATAAGCAGTTCTTGCTGGCATATCATATGTACACTCAATTCCAAAATGCATTTTATGGATGCCTCCAATCCACGATAGGGGAGACTGGGTTTGGTTGTGCCATTTTGCATTTGATTAGCCATAGTTTTGTACGTATACCAGTTAGCTAAACGAAAAGTGATTTTTCGTATAATTTCTACATAACCCTACATATAATTAATTAAAATTTTATCCCTAAACATAATGGTTTGCACACAGGAGCAAGTTTAAAAAAAAAAAAAAAGAAGGGAAAATGTCACAACCGACCACACCCCAGGGGCAGTTGTGACAGTGCTTGGGGTTGAAAGTGACAGGTTTAATAATACTCTGAAATGGTCTGAAATCACTTTTATTGCAACACTCTAGCATTAATATTACATAACATTCTTTTGAAAAGAAAAGGAACAGAAAAAAGTATGTTTGGGAACACTTCAATCACTTATAACTAATAAGGCACTATAGCATTTATATACATAATAGGTAATTATTAAAACCATTCTTCACATTACAATGTGTCTCAAAATTTATTTTTTTTACCTAGAAACTAGCATAACTATGCATAGTAAAAATATAAAAGAAATGTTAATTAACATCATAAATATCAAAATTATCTTTGCAACAAAACAAATAAAATACCCATTTTAATCACAACTAATAAGACACTTAAGCATCTGTTGTTATTATAATCAGTCTTCATTTATCTAAATTGAATAAACCTGTTTTTCAAGATAGAAACTAGCTTTACAGGAACTCTTTAATATTAAAAATAAAACGTTAATAAACGTAACCTCAAAATCTTTGAAATAAAAAAACGACAATGTGTTCTTCAACAAAAAAATAAACATCTTTGTATCAACATCTGAACAAGGACATTCGATTAATTTGAAACATTTCTGCTGCTTGTCGCAGAGATACACCTCGTTTTGTTTCAATATATGCATTTTCGTATTGAGTAATGTCTTTCCTCCCCATTTCGGTCTTCCGCGAGCGTTGTCTGGGCATCTAAAACAATAAAATACAACTTTTACTTATGTCACAACCGTAACCACAAAAAATGTCACAACCGTACCCAACGCACTTTTTTTCATAAAAACAAACACCATGCTAAAATGAAATAATCTATGAACAAAGGAACCACTGCTTTTTATGTACTAATGTATATGTAATATAGATAAATCACACTTAATACTCAATCTGTATATATGTAACAACAATTATCAAAATAAATCGAACAAAAAAACTTACTTTTGACTGCCAAAAACAAATGTGGGTCTCTCCTAGCGTACGCACCACGCAGGGGCTGACGCAATACTCTGACACGGGTTCAGACATGGAAGCCCCTCCCTTCGCCGTTACCACAACTCGCTAATCCGTATACTTTGGCTAATATTTCGACTGTCACTTTCGTACCCTGGCCCAACCGTACCCAGTCTCCCCTACTGAGCACTGATACTTTCAAGAGTTTGGCTCCGCTCATGGTATTAGATGTGAGTAAACAGGACCAGTGTATTACCTCCAATGTGATCGACTGCAGGATAGAATTCATAACACAAAGAAATATTCCTTCCAACACCTATGCATTCTGCCTGATACTTCAGAACCAGCTCGAATCGCACAATTTCCAAGACAATGCCATAAAAATACTGTCCTGTGCGCAGCTGAGAATATATAAATATTACTGTTGACACACTACAGCTGTTTATTCGTCTTTGAGCATCTTCAGATTCAAGATGTACAGTAATCTGCAGGGTTTCTAGAGCGAAAATGGCTTCGTGCTCAAGGAGATCGCAGTGTCATATGATGACGATTGCAAAACATGCTCATCCTCCTTCCCCCCTCTTATTTGTAGAAATTGTTGGACGAGAAGAGCAAGAAAACAAAGGCTTGGCTAACCAAGTATTATCATAGACTGGAGTAGGACGAAAGCAAGATACTATACTATCAAGTGGGAAATATGCTGCGAAACTTGCTGATGAAGTAACCGAAGGCCCCAATTTACGTAGTAGGACCTGAGCAGAAAAAATAGCTTAGATACTTGTGCAAATTTGAAGTAGAAATTATCGGCGTGCAGGCCGAGTATGGATGCCCTTCGTTCCTCAAGCTAACGAAACTTTACGGCAATTCGCATTGTCATGTCTGCAACAGGTCAGAATCTGACTGGGTATGCGCACTGAAGAACGTGCAGCTGCTGCAAATGGTGTGCCCACAACTAGACACGAAGTCACCCGATATTCTCAAAATGTGAGAGAATTTAGTTTTTCATATCGTGGCACACCTGATCGACATCTGTATTATATATTTATATATTAGTGGGAAAAATCAATGAGCTCGTTTAGTCGATGTCTATAGGTCTGATCGTCACCATGACTAAATTCTGTCCTAATAACATTTATGCAAGCACTAAGCCAGACTATGGTAGCATGAAGTATAGTTTAATCGCAGAAGAGGGATATCTGCGCACTTACACAGAGACCTGCGAAGATACCAGCATGAGCATTGGCGATCTGCACATTTTCTATTAGTCTACGAACCAACACAAATTCAATTGGCCTATCCAGGAGCATTGGCCTGCGTCATGTTCCACATTATGCCGCAGATAAAGCTTCCCTGCACTATGGACCAAATCATCGCCTCAGCACAGACTCATGATACCACCCATGTGTCAGACTGTGCTATGGATTCGCTCCAGGCGGGGCACGAACTATCGGTTGACTACCAGCAACCTGAGTCCAAGAAGGATGCCGCAAGCCAGACGACCAGACGCCGCCGAGTGCATCGCCGACGCCAGGCATTCGTGTCAGTATCCATCACGTATAATTCTGACACCAGTTCCAGAGATGAATCTGCACTTACATGTTGATGTCCAGCAATGTGTACTCCCAAGGCTGATGATGCCAGTTCTGCTACTGACAGACCTGGTGTCGATGAGCTGGATTTTGATACTAGTATCATAGAGCCATCGATAAAAGACGAGTCAAGTCTTCACTAGAATGATAATGTGACAGATGGTTAATCGGAGACAAATACTGCTGCTGCTTGTGTCGAAGGTCTTCGTAGCGACCCTGTGATTGTCTTCTATGAGATACCCAAAAATTATAATTGAAGATCAGAAGAATAAAATAACATGTAATTTGGATTCTGTTCAAAGAAGAATAACAAAAAATTATTGCATTATTGCTGATTATGTATATGTTATTATGTGAACAATAAATTTTGTGTAATAAAATATGTTGTACTTGATTTATTTCATAACACTCACTTTATATAAAATTTATTTTAAATGAAAATACTTGCATTTAAGAATAAATAAAAAAATAATTATGGCGATTTACATGGCCTCGTCATCATTCGGTACAGGTCGATAGCACTGTTGTCGATAGTACTATATCTCTGGTGGTTGAAAAAGGTTACCAGTGCGCTCTAGTGGGCGATACTATAAAATAAATGGACAGTAAATATGGCATTGTGTGGAAAGGGTCGAGCGAATACGAGTACTTTACCAATAAAATAACAAATAAAAACATTTACGAGGATCGGTCGTGACAGTACCACTGGAAATGTACGTTTTTAAATAATTTTTTGTAATATATTTTGTAAAGTTTTAAAATATGTTTTTAATAAATTTTTAGAGTACTCTATTAAATTTTTAAAGTTTTATATTTTTTGAGATTTTTTTAGTAATTTTTGGTTTTATAGTCACCGGGGTCAAGGTCAATAGTCAAGGTCACCGACATGTAACATAGCTAATGAGGTGGACACTGTTCGACCTGGTGAGGGCCAGTTATGTCGGGAGCGTAGTCAATTCACCTGTCGTCTAACACCGTATCTCCTACATGTACATCTTTAACTAATATGTTGACACAATTATTTAATTTTAATTTTTTTTTATTATTAAAAATTTTTTGGGGATTTTATAGTTTTTCTAATTTTTTTTTTTGGATTTTTGCTTTTAATGTCATTTACGGTCACGGGCACAGGGTCAAGGTCAAGGTTAGCCAGGTCCAAGATGGCGGTTGGGTGATGTCACAACATGGCGGCCGGCTGGCTCCTGGTTCCTACTCCTGAATTCTTAAGCCAGATCCGCCATAATCATTCTACTCCTGCCCGCCTCCCACCAAGGCAAACCGGGTTCATTCCCCGGCCGGGTCACTCCCGGATTTTTGCATGTGAGAATCGTGCCGGACGATGCCGCTGGTTGGCGGGTTTCTCGGGGATCTTCCTTTTTCCCCCACCCTTTCCTTCCGGCGCTGCTCCATACTCATCCCAATCACTCTCATCGGCTCTCAACACCTTGCTATTAAGAGCAGTCCAAACCTCTTCGCTCACTTCACTCTCGCCAAATGGGAGTGCTTTCAGAAGTTGTCACTTTGACGTAAATAGCCTATACAGGCTTTCCACCAATAAAATTATAGTGTCACCTACTAATGTTACGCAGGTAAACGCAGCACGTCAAAAACTCTGCACGCCATTTCAGAGCCTTGCTCGTAGTGGCAATGGCGCACTTGATTCCCATGGCAATGTTGCCCTTATCGCCTCTGCGCTTCTCTGCATTAGACGCGGGAAACAGCTTCAGGTACGCATTTCGTCTGAGCGCTAACAGACCTAGCGAAGCTACTGAGAAAATAAATATACAGAGACGAAATTGCATTGGCAGTTCCTTTAATGTGGACGTACCCATACTCTGGTTGTGCGAGGGTCTGTCAAAGAGATGTTGATATGGGGTAAATTATCGATACTATTTATATTGGTTATTTCGGTACATCGGAATCCGATATTTTATGTATTAAAGGACTTGAAAAATGTAAACTTAGTTTGAATATTACATATTGAGGACACGAGGCATTGCAGAAAGATGTGATCCACGGTTTTTGGTACATATTGCCAACGTTACCATAGTAGTTTTTAAAATTCAATTTTTGTATTCAAAATAGAGCTTATTAGAAAAACATTTTAAAAATATTAATATCTTATACCTGGAAAAAGATATTGAATTCGATAAAATATGACTGAATAAATTAACGATTTATATCGATATATCGTTGACGTTATACATTAATTTCGATGTATCGATATTTTTTCAAAATCCCTAATCTGTCAACGGGATTTGCGTCTTATTGGCTCCCGCGTGCTGTGAAAAGTTGCATAGTATTTATGCTGTCGGCTGGCGAGTGAGTTTGTCTCTTTGCAATAAGTTACCAGGCGCTGAATGGCGAACGTCATACCGACAAGTTCCTTGGCAATTGACGCCATTTTGATTTACTGTGCGGCTGGAGTTCGTGGAGAAAGTGGCTATTTCACACCTGTATTCTTATTTATAAGCTGTACACACACAAGTGAGTACTTTTGAAATCAATCTTTGAAATATCACTGCCGCTACTTGCATATATTCTAACAGGCGCAGGCCGGCATGCAGCCAGGAAGGTTGGTAACGTTGGAGGGAAAATAGTGCCACGTCTTAACGTTTAATTAAAATTACTGGGTCAACAATCAGGAATTTAGAAACTCTTTGTTTTTCTACCAATTTTTTTGATAAAAACAAGTTAAAGAATGAACAAATTTGTAATAAAATATTTACATTTCTAATAATAAGAAAGGTTCACTTGACCAGCGCATGAATTATGTGATCAGGCTCATGGCAATGTTGATTTTACATATAGTGGAAGAACACACAACGCGTATACAAGCAGATCTCAAGCAGGGCGTTCAGAAGTGCTCAGTCTACAGTGAGTAGCCTGTAAACTGTGGCGAAGCGTTGCTCTTCTGTAAGGTGAGTCGGTCTGCGGCCGGTTTCAAGGCGCCACCGCCGCTGTGCTCGGTCGAAGGCAGTTAGCTGGTTGTTGGGTCGACGGCGTTAACCGTGCCGTAAATATATTGGCTGCGGCGAAGCATTCTCC